>VYZW01057249.1:1513-27933 GCA_013401315.1 Balaeniceps rex | reverse complement strand
TCTTATTAGCTGCCTTGGACAGCTCTTCTCATTCCTTTAGTCTTTTGTGGCAAGGGGGCCTCAGGACACAGACACCTGACCCAGTGCTGTGGTTCCTAAAAGAATGGAAATCTACGTCTCTTATGGGAACTCTCTTTTCTTTTCTTTTTTTTTCAAGTTATGTTTTGTTCAAGTGCTCATTATCAACTGAACTTAAGAAATTATTGCTTTTAGTATTTTAGACAAAACGTTTCATTCTTTTAAGAGAAGGAGGAAGATTTACAGCACTGTAAATCTTATTTTCTGTCATATTTTTGGAGCTGTTAAAATAAAATCCCTCACTTTTGGTTAGTTTGGTTTGTAGCTGGGAAGTGTTAATCAGAAAGGCAGTGCAACTATAGAAGCCCTTTCATCAGTAAATGTGGACTCTAATTCTATTTAAGTAAAAGACACTTTGGCAACAGTACCCATGCATTGTTTGAAAAGAGTCCATCCTCCCCTATAGTGCTTTATGGCATAAGAATGCATTTCACAGATAAATTGATCAGCTGAAATTCATTGTTCTACAGCAGAAAAGATCAGGGTTATAACAAAATATTGCCAGTCTCAGGGCTAGTTCCTGCTTTTACATTTCTCAGTAGGAACACAGTTTTCCTCTAAGAATTAGAAATTCTTTCATGGATACATGATGTCACCTGAGTACACAGATACAATGAAACAAACACCATCAAGAAATGGACGTAAGTTACCCTTAGTTGGATAAAAATGGCCGCAGTCACATGCTGAATCCTTATAGGCATTTGCCATGTGGAAAAGCCTACCCAAAAGCACCACCCGGGAAACTGGGGCCTGGCCTACATCTGCTCAGGTCTTACAGGCCAGATTAATCCAGAACGAGCTGGAAAAACAAAGAAGCAATGGGCGAATTTTGCGAGTAACTGTCCCTAACATAACACTTCTGTAACACACTTGGGGGGGACGGACCAGGAGGCACGAAATGCCAGTAACAGACCATAATTGGCCTTAGACATAGATAAAGTCAAAGACATTGCCCTGGGGCTACATGATGAGCAAGTTTATTTGCAGCCTATGCGGACAATCTAATTCAGAGGTAATAAAGAGTTAAAGCAGTGGTCCCTGGAGGGGGAATGCACCCTGGGGCCGGTCTAAACCTGTGACAACAAGGTAGTTAAACAGCTTAAAAATAGTAATACAAGGCTTTAGTGTTTATATTGTGCTTTTATTTCTTTCAAAATCCTTATTCTCTTGGTTTTCAAGGTCACCTTCTGAATCAATCTGAAATAAGGGCATAAACAATCACAAAGTAACAAAGAAAAGGAAGAAAAAGCTAAGCAGCTCAACTCAAAGCTTTATTAAATTCTAGACAAAAAGAGATATCAATTACACTTGCTCGAATGGTAAAATGTTTTCTCAAGCCTTCTACTTTTCCAGTGCAGAGGAAAAGTGACAGAAAAATCTGCCATAAGCATCAAGAATGAGAAAAAAAATTAAAAGTCAATACAATTTAATGTAAATGGAGAAAATAAAAGCCCCGGGTCCGTTCTAGAGCTTCTGCAAGTATTTGTACATGTGCAGTCTTCACAAAGTTCTCAGAAGTGTTTGGTTCATGAAACTAATTCTGCTCCCATTAGTGTTAACGGGAATTTCACAGTGTATCCTGAAGAGTTACACAATGAGTTTTGAAACTATGACATCAAGGTTGATATTTATATGTAATGTTTTAAGGGGAAAAAAAATAACTTTATTAAATAGTTCTTGATTTCACGTAATCCATATATGTATATGTGTATACACACACATTTCAGTTAAAGCTATGTAAGATCATGGCAATGTGGAAATGGGGAGGCTGTGAAATTAGGTTTATTAAGAATAAATATGCATGTCCCATTTGGAATGATTTGAAAGACAAGAATTCAAAACCAGAATAGGGGAACCATTTTGTTTCNCTATGAGGTTTTGTGAAAAAGAAAAAAAAAAAAACAGAAGAAAAAATATTGCCCATACGTACATTATTTGCATTGAGACAAACTTTATTCTCTGTGTCTCTTCTTCACTCCAGTGTTCTGCAAACATGAAAAAAGAAGAAAAATAGAGATGAGTTTAGATGGAGATGTTTAGATTACATCAATTATTGGTGCTTTCCTAGTACCAATTGTATTTTCAGTTCTGCCATCCTGCTTTAAGTTATAGCAGAGAAAAAGAAGTAACTAAGAGAAAAGAAATAAAAATAAGTCAAAAAATTAAATCCTTTTTTTGTGAAGGACTACAATGGCCACATGTGATCAATGTGCTTATGAGATAAAGACTATATGATAGAGATACGTACAAGTCATATATAATGATAGAGATATATAAAATAGCAGATGCCATTGCAAATTTACACATTTCATAAAACAGAGTAAATGGTGACAAAAAATGGAAAGATATTAAGTAAAAATTGGATACAGTGTTCAGAGTTTCTGTCTGTCTAGAGGAAAATGCAATCGTTGGGACTCAAAGATCAAAAATTTGGCACACAAGAAACTTTGATCTTTATGTGGATAATAATAACATCCATACTGTGTCAGGCAGAAAAAGTATCAAGCATTAAACTTTCATGCTCCATGTCATAAGCTAAAGAGGAAAATCATCCATAGTAATTTCTGTTGCTAGGGAGAATTTAGCCAACTGAATCCCAGAACACAAAATAGTGGAGGTCTGCACTGATAAATACTGCCTCACAAGAGAAGAGGTTCTGTAGGGTGAGACTGCTGGTGCTAAGGGCACCCATCTGGGGAGCGGGGAGGGAGGAAAATCCCAGCTGCTTTTCCCTGAGGTATAGGAAAACCCTTGAGAGCGGAAATTTCCCTCCTGTCATTCTCCTTGCTTGCCTGTATGATCTGAAATTATCCCTGAAAACTACAGATCGCATCACGTGCTCGAGCGCAGTATGTGCGTGGTGAGATTCTGCTGTGATGTGCAGGCAGAGAGGACTCACCATCAGGGCCAGAACTGCCAGTAGGTGCCAGTTGCTTTACTTCAGCAGGCAAGAGCAAAGCAAGCTGCGTATTCTGCCATTTATGACCCTCACCAAAATTACTGTTGACTACGCTGAAGCATACATAAGCTATCTTAAAGGGCAGCATTCAGATTTCCCACTATGGATAAAGCACCAGCTCTGATGTTTTTTGAGGAATTAATGAAACCCCTAAATCACAGAGCAATTTCCTGATAGACTTAATGAATAGCTGTCAGCACAACTGGCACTAATTGGCATGCTTTTGGGTACCCTGGAGGGGAAAACTCCAAGTGGATAGTAATCTCACACTTCTTTGATTTATAAATGTTCAGAGTCAGACTGACACTTCATTTCTGGGGCAACACATTGATATTTGTACTTTTGTTTCTGCGTTGTTCCTTGTTCTGTGCATATGCAGAGACCATAATGTCTCCAAAGTGTCACTTTGGTGTTTTTCCAGAACACCCTATGGAAGTGTTTTAACAAAAATGACTGTGTGGGCAGGAAGGAAAAGGAAAAGCCTTCAACTTATTAAAAAAAAAAAAAAAATCTAACTTGCATATGATGCTTACAACCTTGATTTCATCCATCATCTAACTATTGTGCTACTTTAAATAAATCTTGACATTGTTAATTCTGCCCAGAGAACTCAGTATCAGTTGCCATGTAGCAGAAAGTGACTCATTTTTAACATTTTGCTGGGCACTTCATTTACTCTTGTGGATTTTGGCCAAAGTCTGGAAGTAACAAATTACAGAAAAAATACAGTAGTATTGGTAACAGCAGGTTCTTCTCTATACAGCTATAAGTTTTCTGTTGATTATCTTATTATTGAGACCAAATATAATCTTTAAAACATTCAAAATTGCAAAGAAATCAAACTTTCCTATCATAATGTAACTCTTTAAAATGGAAAGTTAACATGCAAGTGTAATATACTAATATAATTGAATCAAAAGAAAATGAAATGTAGTTATCTTCTTGGAACAAGGGTTTTGTAATTATAGTGGTGGCTATATTGATCAGATGTCATATTAAAAGCTTTAATAAAATGCCTTATGGAGCTTTCTCAGTTAACAGAAAAGTTACAGAAGACTGGTGAAACCAAATGTTAAAAGAATAAAATTATCTTTCTCATGGTTGGTCTGGCTGGATGAAAAAGGACTAGAAATAGTCATGTGAATTAGGGTGTGTGATTTTTTTTTTTTTTTAAATTCCTGGAAGTCCAGCAAAGAAAAGATAGAGAGAAAATATATATTTTAAAAGATATTAAAAACAAAGGGTGTCCCTAGACTTTTAAAGGGGATGTAAGAGTTCATCAACCATATCCAGTGCTGTTAATCTGCAAAGGCACCCTATCAATGGCACAGTATCAATGGCATGTCCAAGAAGGCATCAACTACCTGCAACTGGAAATTCTGTACATCAGATTAGATGCAGTAGTACTTGAAGGTTGTCTGCATAACAAGAGGGAAAGCTGCTGTGCTTTGTTCCCTTGTGTATGGAAAAATGGACATATTTCAGAAATGGCTCTCCATTTATTGCCACAGAGACATGGGTTTGTTATGTGTGCAACCCCCGACTGGTGCCTCTGGGGAGCACACTCCCCAGAAGACAGGCACTGATGGACTCCTTGGTCGATGGGGAGCCCAGCCTGATCTTGGGTACCACCCTGACTCAGCCCATACCTCTCTCACCAGCTGCAGAAATTATACCCTTTTTCAAAGACAGGGTGCTTTCAGGAGATTTAAGTTGGTGAAATTCAGGGCTGTTCAGTAGCCAAATCTTCACTGGGTCTTGCTTCATTTTCACTCCTGCATAATGCATGAAATGGCACATAAGAAAGCAAGATATAATGAAAGCAGCAGCTATAAATAAACATGAAAATTTACCCACATATTTTCTTAAAGGAAATCAGATAATGGAATCAGCCTCTCTTATGGAAAATGGATTCTTGTCTTTCCAAGCACTAGTCTTATGAATATTTTCATGGCAATATTTTGAATGTTCTAGTACCTACAGATACCATGTTTGGAGTACTAGAGAGATATTCTTGCCTAGAGATATTTTCAGAAAAAAACAGATGCTCTTAATGCTACTGCTAACTGCAACATCACCTGCTGAAAGACAAAGATTTCAATCCACTTTAATTTTCAATTTGATTTAATTCAGTTCCGCTGGATCAGACCCTATCATTTCATAAGATCATTTTTTGCATTCTGCTTGAACAAAGCAATGAACTCAAAAGTGCTTTTAGTCATAATGAACACTGAATTAGGTTCCCTATTTGGTTTTTGCATATTGGCAACAGACAATGATATATGGATTTAAAATATTTCTGAAAACATTCTTAAATGATCCACTGAATACATATATACACATCTAACAAAAAATTTCTGCTGCATGATTTTAGAAAAGTTTGGCTTGACAATGTCTCTTTAATTGCAGCAGCTGTAAAATTCTAAGATGCTTGGGTTTATTCTAGTTGAGCAGATCCTGTACTATGTAGAATAATGGTTCATTAAAAAAAAGCCTCCTAGGAGAGAAGTTGTCTAAAGCATAATGATTCAGATTAGCTTTTCAAAGGAATTTGGAATAGTCAGAGTCACCTTTGATCTTGTTTAGTACACCAAAATGAGGATTCTGTATATCAAGTCCGCAAGCTAAATCCATGGCAAAGGAAATTGAATAAAATGGATTATTTCCTGTGTGAGGTCATTTGATAGATTTAGTTCTAAATGCTCTCTCTCAGGAATTGCATGAGATCCTAAAACCTGGAGAACAGGCAAGCAGGAAGATGTGAATAAGGCTGGCTGGTTAAATCCATCAACAGCTGACAGAGTCCAAGACAAAGTCAGGTGGATTTTTCACAGGAGAGGACAATAAGGCAAGCAAGGAAGTTGCTCATGTTTTAAAGTTGATCTACAGTTTGATCCAGCTTCAGTTAAAAGGCGTAATACAGCACCCATGCTACACCAAATCCCTGTGGTGTTCTTCCCAGGGTGTTGGTGACTCAAAGAAGGGATGTGCATTTTTAACAATTCTCTTTCATGTAATCAAAAAACAGATTAAGCCAGGAAATTTTTGACCAGTTATGGATATAGATATGTGACCTCAGGTTGCTCTTCTCTTTGAGTTGCTCCCTGAGTTTTTTTCTCAGTCACATTCTCACCTACATTGGAAGGGATTTTATATTTCCTTTAAAAAACATTTTTTCTTCTACCAAATAATTTTGTTTCTGTATTTTATTTGCCTGATTTCTGATTTCTTTGGCAAAATCACAGAATGATTTGTCATTCTTTCATTATGCCTCAAATCTGGTGATTGAACATGTCTGAAAGGTGGAAAATTAGCTGGTGATTTACCATGCTGCAACCATATAATTTAAAAGTCCAAATACGTACAGTCTCTAACATGCGCTAACTCCTTGGGAGGAAAGAGGCAAGAAATGTTATAGAAATACCTGCTTACAAACACTTAGTCTGGATGTGCTATATTGAAAATTTTAGTAGATTCAAGAATTCAAGACTGATCTTAAACTTTCTACCACTACTATGATCTCGATGTGTAAATTCAGATTCAATATATTTGATGACCTTCAACAGCGCAATAGAATTGTGGCAATTTCTGAAAGGTTGTTAAAATAGGACTTTAATAGCATAATATAAACCACTTTCATGTAAAATTAAGATTTTTTTTTTCTTTAAAACCAAAACAATTCAGGATAAATATACACAGAGGGAAAAAATATACATCCATATCTAGCAATAAAAATAAGGTTTATGCTTTTTATTTTAAAGTGAACATAGCTTTTCCACACACAAAATCATATATATCTAACCACCACAAAGCAGTGTTTCCTGACCCTCAGAGCAGTCCATATCTTCTGCCTTTCTTTTGATTCAACTATACATTTCCATACTTCTGTTTACTCACCATTTCATCAACATTACTGATCATTTGTTTGCTAGTTATTTCAAAAGACCTCCGCATTTTTATTCCAATATCCTTCCTCTCGTCACCATGGGAACAACTGTCATTTTGTCCTTCAAAAATATTATGTTTTAGAAAAGCTCTCAGCCTTGTAATGGAAATTTGCAGGTAAGAACAGCTTCATTCTGTATTCTTAACTTACAGACAATTTTGCTACTTGTGGTGAGTTATCCTATCTGTTGGTTATGTCTACAATGTAGTCAAAGGTACCACTGCACCTCCTAGAAATGCAGTCACAGTGGCCAATTGAATATTCATTATGGATTTAGCACTGGACAAGGGTGGGTCTGCAGCAGCAGCAAGGGACTCTGCAGGGGTTATAAAAGCTGCCTAATAAGTCTTAGCAGCTGAAGCAGCTGTTATTACCATCCAAACTTGCAACTTTTAGAGCTACTTTGGATATGCCTATGTAATCTGCAGCTACTATAGGTTCTCTACTGCAGACGTTATTTTGGCCGCAATCTCTGTATTTTTGTCATTTAGTAGTTTGCATTGATAAATACTAGGGAAACCAGGGGAAAAAATTTAGGAGGAGAGCTGGAGCATTAAAAGATCTCATTACAAAATTGACATTAAAAAGAAAAGAAAAGTGGGAGGGAGATGAATACCATTCTCAAGGCTTAAAAGAAATTTTAAATTACCTTGAGGGATAAATAGAAGAAAGACAAGTGTATTTCCAGAACAAATTTTTCTGGCTTGAGTTTTCCTCTCCCTCACACACGCTAGTTGTAAGACCCCAGGGCTGGCAATGTCTCAGAGGCCATCACAGTAAGGAAACTAAAGTGGATTTGGGAAAAGATAGCTTAATATTTGACTGCTCCCTTGAGGGACACCTAGGCTTTCAAATCCATTACCTACAACTTTCAGAAGACACAGTGATATCATCTCATAGTAAAACACACTTTGCTTCCTTGTGGATTTGTTAGGTGTCTGGTTTTTTAGCAAAATGCCACAGTTTCTCTGACATGTGAGAAAAGGGCATGAAGGAAGGAGAGAACTGTTTCCTAATCAGCCCAATTTTTCACTCTGGTTTCTGGTGACCCTCAGGTGCTGACTGAACCTGGCAATGTACATAGCTCCTGTTTCTGTGCCAAGGGAGAAGGAAACAATGGGTTTGGCTCCAAATCTCAAGTGGCTGAAACAATCCTCAAGATACTTGCTTTCTATGTGCAGGCACACAGTGAAATACAGACTTGGCTTCTAGCTGGACCCCCCAAGCACTACAATAAGGTAAATATTAACAGTTCATCACATGGCAGTCAGGTACAGCTTGCCCTCAGCAGTAATCATATTTCCCATTGTGTTTCTACAAATCTTCTTCTGTCAAAGACTTTTGGTCACTAATATCTGTGGAGCTAAGCCTTAGACAAGATGAGGACTGTGCTTAATATCCCTTCTTCAGTTTCCCATACTGTTTTTGTGCCCTTCCCTGCACCACCCATCAGATACAGAGACCTAGGTCTGCAACCTTAAAAACAGTGACTCAACTCAGACATTTAGGTGGGATATTTTTCAGTTGGCTTTTAAAGAGATCAACAGTTAGGTGCGTTAGTGCCCATATAAAAATAAAATCCCCAGTCCCCATTTCATGTTTCAGAGCCTATGTCTTTTCTGCAGCAGGCAGAGTATTTCTTTAAGTAAGCAGCTTAGTCAGTTTTGGATTTACTGACATAATTCAAAATTACTTTCATCTACTGTCCTGGCCCCTGCATGTTCAGAGCAGTTTGAATCTGTGAATCATCAGATATTATTCATAAGCTTCTGAAAAAGTACGTAACAAGAATCTATTAAGGAACATAAGTTGTCATGATATGAAAGATAAAGTACTGTCAGGGATTAGGAAGAGCTAGAGACAGAAGACAAAGTGGAAAAAATGGTCGATTTTCAGCAGGGCAAAAGGGTAACAGTGGGGTGTGATCACAAACACACATATAGCAGTGCTCGTGAGTTAGAGAAGGAACCAGAAAGCAAGGGAGCACCAGTCCCAGGTGAAGTAACCCTCTCAAGGCTAGGGACACCCCTAAGCTGCTTCGCTAGATCTCGTGCAGAGCATGGAGTCAGCTGTAGTTCAATATTGATAAATGCAAGACAATAATTGGACTTATCCCAGTACGTTTGGTGGCGTCCAAGTTAACTGGGTAAATGTAAAGGACCATTTCACATTCAAAATAAACCTCAGTCCAGTTGTGGCTGTGGTGGTAAAAATACAGGTATGCACATGGAAAATTGCAAGAAGCATAAATAGTGGTATAGAAATTATCCTGAAACTATAAAATCTTCAGACAATATTCTACAACCACATATTGAATATTGTATTTGGCTCTGCTTATCCAAACTAAATATAACATTATAGAAATTGAGACTGTTCAGTGACAAAAAATAAGAATTATTATAAGCATTAAGAAGTCACAAAGAGATTAATTAAGAAGATTAGGACTGTTTACTGTGGAAATGAACTGAACAAGATTAAAATGTATGTATTTGGTAAATAAAACAAATCATTTTGGAACTCTTTATTCCAACTCACACAACTGCAAAGTGTCAGATTCTAAACTGATGAAAGGAAATCTTTATTTTAGACAATTTACATCTAATCTGTAAAATTCATGTTGTGTTTCAAGCTAAGAGGTATAGACTTCAGTGGAATAAGAATTGTTTATAATTTTTTCCATCAATGATTTCTTTGCTGGAAAATAACTTTTCAACTTGCTAAAAATTTTACTATTTGTAGTGATTTTTCCTTTAAAACAGAAAGATTTTATGTCAGTTTCCTAAGAGGAATGAAGCAAACGAAGAAAAATAATGCTTCAACACTGTTTAATTCAAACTTTCCCAACTCATTATTTCCTGTTTTTATTTTATTTATTTATTTATTTCCCCATACCTTTATTTTATTTCTTTTCCTTTCATTTCAAAAGGTGAAGAATTGAAAGAATCGGAGTACAAAGATTTGAGACAGAAAAAAGTAGGCTTTTTTGGCTAAGTGTTTTGATCCAAAATGTTCCACCATGCATTTTAGAAAAGCATTCTTTCAAGAAAGTTTTACTTTTATTTTGAAAAATATTACTAGAAAATATTGAAAAAGTATTACTAGAAAATATTGAACATACTTTCAGTGATTCAGGGGAATCCCGAAGGAAAAGGATCACATTATGTGAGGATATAAGCCCTATCCTTGCAGCAGAATTTATATGATAATTCTTTTGGATTATGAAGAAAAATTTCCAGTGAGTAGGTCGCATGGGTTTTGCAAGCCTGGTACAAAGCAGCTGTGCTAGTTCGTCAGGCAGCAGACACAAACTTACTGCAAGGTGTGGAGGTGCTCACAGAGCTGTAACTTATTGTTCACTATCCAGTGGACTGTGACACATGTTATAGGATGATTGACTGTATCCGACGTTTCACAGTTCCCCTCCTCTCCCTCCTCACCGTCTAACTGCATTGGACTCTTGGACTAAAGTCTGAAAATGCAGATTAATATTCTTCATGACTGAAAGTTTTCAAAAGCATAACATAATATTAAAAGCTGTGACACTAAGCATACTAACAGAGTCCAACCTGCAGCTTCGTAGGATCAGTGAGAGCACGGCTAGCACACATCCTATATTACCCAGACTGTTTCCTGTTCCCAGCCTCCAGTTCACCCCATAAGTACCTCTGTGTGTGTGTGTGCGTTGTTATAAAATATGCAAGACCACCCACCCATGACGTTATGTGTTGCACTGAGGTCTGACGCAGACAAACAGGTACGGAGGGGGTTCTCCAGATGGTGACACTGGCACAGAAAGCGTGAGGGATTTTGGGAAGAGGGCAGGATGGTGTGTGAGGGGTGATCTGGCACTGTGAGGGTATGACCAGCCTTGGGTCATGCAGGCAGCCTCCAGGGGGAAGGGGTGCCAGTCTAGGGCATTTTAGAAAGTATTATGGGCTTTCAAGGCAGTAGCAGGAGGTGGGGTGGATGTAGGAACAGAGGTTGCTCTGAGGTAAAACGAGCATTCCCGCTCCCACCTGAGCATGTTAACCAGGAGGTTATTTTCACAGCGGAAACACAGCAGGGCATTGTTCCCTTTGCCTCCACTACCAGGCTATATTCCTATTGCCTACCCTATTCCTGAGACCTTTTGTCCTTCCTGTTGGAAACATGGTTCCTCCAGCTGTGATTCTGGCTGTCAGGTTTGGGTGGCTGTTACGTCAATCACACCTTCATAAAATTATAATACCAGCCATCATCATGAACATTTCTGCATCTGAGTAATTATTTTTTGTGTGTACAATCTTAATTTCATCAAGCACTTGTATGTAAATTTCACCCCTCTCATTCCTTCACCGAGTAATGAGCGAAGTGGAAAAAAACCCCTCATCTTTGTAGAAATTAAGTGGTATGATATGCAACCTGAAGTATAAAATATTGAAACTTTAACATATAGCTTTCAGAATGACTAAACATTATGGAGTAAAACTGTTCCTTTAAACTTCAATAGTCATTATATGCACCCCAAGTTACAAACCTCAAATCAAAGATAGAATTGGAAATTCTTTTTTCTTTTCCCCAAAGCATGCTTCTCAAAGATACTTCTTGTCCAACAGAAGACTTTCACTTGTTACATCGAATTTTCATCCATAGGCCAAGAAGATAAAGAGTATTTAAGGACTCTATTGTTACATTTTTCTTTACTAAAACTTCTTTAAAATTATATTTTGGAGCTAATTTAATCATGATTTCTCCAGGAGATTTTTGATTGTATCTCATCAAAGAAGAGTTGGCAAAGTCTATTCAGTCCACCAGTCTATTCCCTGGCCTGTGCAGGCTTGTTCCCTACCCTACAACCTTTTCCAGTGTTTTACTGACCATGTCTGGCATGGGTCAAGCACTGGGGATTCCACTGATTCTGGGAGAAACAGGTCTTCCCATTTAAGGGGCTTGTTTGTAATATCTACTCAATCTGCAGGACAGGAGGATTTCTTTTGGATTTATCATTCAAATTCCTGTGCACTGTAAAAAATATCTGCTGGCATGTAACAGGGCCTTATATTTGCTGATTCTATTAACAAATCTGGCAGCTTTATGGAGGATGAATTGAGCTGCAGTCTCTTTCATGAAACAAAACACAAATCACACCTCAGATCAAGTAGTATATTTTTTCATAAATGTTTAATTCACAAATGCAAATAAAAGGATAAAAAGAAGCTTTTATTTCATAATATATGGTGATGCACACATGAACAATTGGTGCTTATTCCAGTTAAGGTTTCCCTTAGGCAAGTAAAGGTCAGGGAAACCTCAAACATTACCAAGCAACTTTCCCAGATGAAAACACTTAACGTCTTAGATTCAGTTTTAAAAACTGATTTTGTGGACTACAGAAGAGCTTTCCCTCTGTAAAGCGTTCTCTTTTCACAGTTATGGGAGGTGTTGTTTGAACTGAAATTACTGTTCCTTGTAGAAGATCCCGTTCACTAACAACCTCTCTTTGATTCAATCCTGTAAATGTTTTTAAATCCTGTCTCTGAAAAGTCCCCCCCCCAGCTTCTATACCGTTATTTACATGAGTTCTGACACTTCCAAGTGCAAATCAATCAGAGACTTAGCTGCATTATAGAAGAGATGGTGGAACAAAATGCCTATCTAATATACTAAGTGCAGTAAGATGCTCTCCTTGAATCGGCAAATTTACCTTTGTTCCTTGTTCTACTTGATCAGGCAAATGCCTCTGTTCATGTTATATATAGTTAATCTGTCTCACTGATCATAAAGTTGGTTTGCTTGAGTCACTGCAACTGACAGGGAGGGTGTGAGTGTGCCTGTGTGTATGAATATGTGGGTATATGCATATGTATGTACGTGTAAGTGTACATATAGCTACGTGTGAATTTATATGTGTATTTTATATATATATATGCAGTAATCACGATTATGTTCACTAAGGACATTTGCATACCAACACAGATCACATTAGAAATCCCCTGTAAGTGCAGCCTTGTTGGTACTCAAGCAGAGATATATGTTGATGTCAGAGAAGCAGCATAACCATGAGATAAAAAGCCCTGCCCCAGTGAGTAGGCTCACTAGCTCCAGTACAGTACCATTTTGACACGGCTGATGCATTTCCACTCCTGAAGTTCATTTCTTTTTGGAGCATACGTGGTACGTGGTCTCTGCATGATGAGAGTAGACCCAGGACTTTGTCTGAGGCAGCCCCACAGCAGGATGTGTTTCCTCCCCCATTCCAGTACTCTTCATGTAATTCAGGTACCGAATACAGTCCCAGAGCAAAAGCAAATGGAGAAAAGGAGAGGAGAAAAGAGACAGAACATTTGTCTGCAGGTTTATGTAAAATAATTGGCTGGAGAGAGAGGAAGAAGGCAGTGAGAAGGCTGCTCTATCCACTTTTTCCTTCAGGCAGGGGACTAGCAAAGGGGAATGTTTTGGAGGAAGAAATCTTTCCTGATGCAGAGCAATGGCACATCTCCTTGTATTCAAACAAACCTTTAGATTGACTATGTGATGAGAATAATAAATTATATTGCAAATTGAGAAAAAAATGTTTATTTCAATGTCTAGAGACATTTCTGTCTCCCCAAACACTGTGAGAAGTATCAGATGCCATCATAACGATTTTCCATTATAATTTGTCTTGGACTGAACCTGCCTGTGATTGCGGGCAGCACTCTGAATACAGTACATGCTGCACACAGCTTCATATTATACACAGGTCTTTTGGGGGCTTTTTTAATCACTTAATTAAATAGAGTCATTTGCAATTGTTTTGGGAAGTTAAAAGCTACTGCACCTGAACAAAATAGTACTGAATGCAATTATAATTGTTATTACCAGCCTTCATTTGCCACCACTTACATCAGTATCTGTGTGTTCACAGAATCAGTGTCCCCGCATGGACTTCCCTGGGAACGATGCATTAAGGCCATATGTCCTGCCATCCTCCTTCCCTGTTCCCCAGCTGGCTTCCACGGGTTCAGCTGAGGGCTGTCTCCATGTTGTTCTTCTTCTTCCAAGAGTGGATCCCCCATTTACTAAACCTTTCCCCTAGAAAACACAGGAACGTTGAGACCGAGTGTGCTGTAGGGAGGGAGAGAGTGAACTTGTCACCGTGAACATCTGATTATGCCAGTAATGCAGAGCAGGGACTGACGGGAGAGGACTTCAATAGTTTCCTCACCCCCATCCATCTCACGAAAAATGTACATCATTCTGGGACAATATATAAATGTTATCGGGACTTAATTAGGGAGAAAAAGCCAATGAGAAATGAAAAGCTCTCACAGTTACACTTCTCATGGCCCTGAGGAGGCCTGTATGCTGAGACAATTGTTTTCCAAGCCCTGGATGAAAACTGCTATCAAGGTAGCTTCTGATTAGTGTTATGGACAGACAAAAGATAAGTAGGAAAGGAAATAGGGATTTGCTCGCCTGGAGATATTGAAACTGAAGAAATAACACTGTCTTGGATGTAGAACTGAAACAGATTATCACAGCTCAAATGGCAAAATGGGGCCTGACAACAAGGCTCCAGCAGAAACAAGGGCTGAGGACAGACTGGTGACTGAGAGACAGAACAAGCTGTAATGCCAGCTTTTGGTTTCCTGACTTCTCTGAAACACATCTATACATCTGTGATTAAATTTGTTGATGTTAGGTACAATCTCAGTCACAAATATATTTTTATACTGCTTTGCTCTTCACTCTGTTACCTAAGAAACATGTCTGCTTTTCACATGCAGCTGCAGCCATTACTTTTTTATTTTTTTAGTTAAGGCAGAGTCTGTCATTACGGTCCCTGTGCTCTGAAAGGAGCTGCACATATGGACACAGCCATTTTCTACTACCTGTGCCAGCACTGTTTGGGTGGTCAGCAGGATTTCTCCTGACATAGTTAACATAAATTGTTGTTCAGTGTAGGTAAGACTTGGGTAAACCAGCTCATCAAAAGCACAAGAAATGTCCTTGTCTGAGGTATTCGCCATGGATTTTCTTCAGCTATTGCCAGTAGGGCTAAATAGATAGGATTGCTGATCTGTTGCACTTAGAGCTTTCAGCCATAGCAGTTGCATTGAAGAAGACACTGATAAGATGCAACTCTTTATGGCATCTTTGTGTCTCTCCTGTTTTGGCAGCAAGTGGTTGAGATTCTTCAGTCCTTATTTGTTTGGTTTTTTTTTCAGGCAAATCACTAGTAAAGTCAGAAATCAGAAAAGGATACTCCAAAATTATTCTAAACAATTACTGCTAATTGTTTAATTTTGTAATGTGTGTCTAACCCTGTCCTTAGTGATTTTGCAGCTGCCATTAAATCTGTTCTTTGTCAGAGAATCCTTTTCTTTGTTCTTGATTACTCCAGAATTTGTCATTAGAAAGGACATCCTTTCAAATATCTTCCAAAAGTAACCTGTTTGATCTCTTAAATAAATATCATGTACTGGTAGGAAATGCCCTGTTTGTCTTAATTTTGAACTGTAATTACATGCATTAAATTTTTAGAATAGCAATTAACATTGATGATCATTGTAAAAATCTCCTAATATGATTATCCCATAAGTCCCAACTGTTTAGCCTTAGAAACAATTGGAAAACATTGAATAAATCTTTAATCAGAAAATGCTGATGTGTCAAAAGCAACCTAGCTGTTTTCAAAGTGTTTGGAAAATATTCCCAATTTGGTGTTTGAACTCCTGGAATTCCCCTCCACCCAACCACCCACCAGTAGACACCTCCATAGTAGTCAGTAGCTTAGTGGTAAGAGAGGAAACCTACAGTTTTACATTCGCAACTAATTCTGTCATTCAGACCAGGGTCTTGAACCTCAGTGTCCTCTATCCATGCCTGTTTAACCTAGCTAAATCCAGAAGCAGCCTTTAGTTCTTGAGTTTATATGATAAAGTGACCCATGTCCCCAGTGCCTTAAGGCGCAAGACACAATTTAGCTAGTGAGAAATCCCATTCACTTTTTCAGGAGACAAAAACCAAAGACTTTCTTGGCTGGAACTCTTTGTACATCAGCCATGTGCTTTCACTAGAAAGGAAGGATGTGAGGAAACAGAACAGGATGAACCACTACCTGCAGTTACCTGCCGTAGATTTTCTCTACCTCCTCCCCCGCAGGCAGCACAGGTTGACGGGGAATGGGGGTTGCGTTCAGTTCATCACAATGCCTCTGCCGCTCCTTTGTCCTCAAGGGGAGGACTCCTCACACTCTTCCCTGCTCCAGCGTGGGGTCCCTCCCACAGGAGACATCTTTCCATGAACTTCTCCAAGGTGGGTCCTTCCCATGGGCTGCAGCTCTTCACGAACTGCTCCAGCATGGGTCCCTTCCACGGGGTGCAGTCCTTCAGGAGCAGACTGCTCCAGTATGGGTCCCCCACGGGGTCACAAGTCCTGCCAGCAAACCTGTTCCAGTGTGGGCTCCTCTGTCTCCACAGGTCCACAGATCCTGCCAGGAGCCTGCTCCAGTGCAGGCTTCCACAGGGTGACAGCCTCCTTCGGGCACATCCACCTGCTCTGTCATGGACCTCCATGGGCTGCAGGGGGACAGCCTGCCTCACCATGGTCTTCACCACGAGCTGCAGGGGAATCTCTGCTCTGGCGCCTGGAGCACCTCCTCCACCTCCTTCTTCACTGACCTTGGTGTCTGCGGAGTTGTTACTCTCATATATTCTCACTCCTCACTTCAGCTGCAATTTGTGTCCCAGTGGTTTTGCTTTTTTTTTTCCTCCCTCTTAAATATGTGATCACAGAGGCGCTACCACCATTGCTGATTGGCTCAGCCTTGGCCAGTGGTGTGACCATCTTGGAGCCAGCTGGCATTGGCTCTATCAGACACAGAGGAAGCTTCTAGCAGCTTCTCACAGAAGCCATCCCTATAGCCAAAACCTTGCCATGCAAAAACAATACATAAGTGTACTCTGCAGCCTTGTGCAAAAGAAACGGCTAACCCAAAAGAACCACTCAGTATGTCAATTTATAAGAAAGGTGGGAAGTCCTAATACAGCATAGAAGTTACACATGCTTGTATATCAGCTGACATTCCTAAGCAGTAGGATCTTTACTTTGTCTCTCTCTTTCTGGTTGTCTGGGAGAAAATCTTTAAAAGATTTTTTCAAGATAATAACAGGAAGAGTCTTGATGTTAAAAATGCTTATTGAATACAAAAAAGTGCCCCAATCCTCCTGTTTTTAACATCATTTTGCTTCCGAAAACCCATCAATATCTGGGTCCCACTAACAAAAAGTGTCATTATGTTTTCATGACCAAATATCTTTGTGGTCTTGACAATTTCTTTTAAAAAATCTTCAGAATGCTGAGATGTTCCTGTCATTTCTTGTGCTGCCTTTTAATCCTTAAGAATCACAGAATCACGGGATGGTTGAGGTTGGAAGGAACCTCTGGAGGTCATCTGGTCCAACCCCCCTGCTCAAGCAGGGCCACCGAGAGCTGGTTGCCCAGGACCACATCTAGATGGCTTTTGAATGGATTACAAAACAGAAAGACTTGCATAACTAACATATTGATTTTATTTTTAGTCCAGCAAAAAAATATTCATTTTTAGTCTACTTGAACCTGTTATAAAATCAATTATGTATCACAAAAGGCTAAAGTATTTTGCATATTGGAAGATCAATCTGAAGATAAATGCTATTCAAACTAATCTGTGGGATTGAGGCCAAATTTGTGCATTTAAAACTAAGAAAGTAAACAGATTTGGGACAAAAAAAATTATCATTTTATACTGAGCTTACAAAGATAGCAGTGAACATTGAGTGCTTATGAGAGAGAAAATATCAAATCCAAGCAGAAAGCTAGTCCATGATACTTGGCATCCTGCTTTAAGAATGGCAAAATGATCACTTCATCATGGCCCGGAAAAAAATGGAGCTGCAGTGGAGCAATGGATTGAAGGTGAGCAGCTGAAATGTGGAACTGTCATTGGCATTTGTGATATTATTGTTGCAAATATTTCAGATATTCTTAATACATGCAGTCCATGTGGGGCATTATCTCATGTTATATTCCATTGACCAGAATTTAGGATGTTAAGACAATTGTGCTTTTTTATATATATNCCTTTCAAGATGCAAAGGAGGAGGTAGCCAGCACATGCATGTGCAGCAACCAGTAATGGCTAGAATTAAAGGAATTTTTAAAAAGCAAAAAAACCCCACAGCACACAGCCACACAAACCTAAAAGCTTGAGTTCTGCAAACAGAGGTGAACAGGCAGGCCTGACCCACCATGAACAGTGTTTCCAATTCGACAAACTCACCTGTCAAAGCACAGAAAGCAAGGTCCAAGCAACTATGGGCGTGTCAAATACTTGCAGCTGTCAGCATACTGAAATGGGTATAAAACAGCTGAGGTTTTGTGTGTTTTTATATATATATATATATATATTATATATATATAAAATATATATATATATTTGCTCCTGATAAATTGCTTTTTAAACCTTCAGAGATGCAGAAGAGCAAGAGGCACCTTTGCATGATAGAGTTACAGTGAGTATGAAACAGCTGTAGAGTCATCGAAGACTGTAGCTACTCCAAGCCATGTGGGAGAATTTGGAGAAGTAATTCTACTTAACGACCACATCGTTTTCATGCTAAAGGGAGCCTATTGTTGGGCAGTGACAAGGGAAATAAGTGTTTATTTATATAGGAAGCAATAAATGTGTTTAAAAAAGTGCCGAGCAAAAGATTTTACCCTGTACAGAAAGGGAGCAGGAAGAAGTGAAACAAAGATGAAGATGAAACAGAAGTATGCGAGTGACTGGAGCGCGAAAGTAATCTCAATTGCCTTTGTTCTTCCACTGGACCATACCTCTGCTGTTGACCTGGAGATGACTGGTGGGACCAAAGACAGTATTATTCTTTGCTGAAACTGCTGCCAGTAAGCACACACAATCTGTACAAAGCTGAAATAAAGCTTTTAATTAAACTAGAGAGACCAGCTGCAGAGCAGGCTGTTTCTCTTGCTGTTTTAGTTAGAAAAGATATCAGAAATGCAAGGTGAGAGAGAGTGCAGAACTGAAAAAGTGACAAAGTACACCCATTCCTCTAAGAGCTTTGAACTATTCATGGCCTCTGTCCCACCTGATCCACCTGTGGGAAGATTAAGAGAATGCCTTCTGGCCTGGTTGCCCAAGGTGCTAAGTACCTGCCACTGCCATTGACTTTTTGCTCCTATTTGCACCTGGCTTTTTGGAGTATCAGGCTACACTAGATGTACTAGAGCATCTCAGACTTCTCAGAAGAGCAGCTCCTTCTCAGCTAATCTCTGGGACAGCTGGAGATCAGCTTCCCCAGGGCAGGAAAGTGAGAACTCTCTACAGTTATTCGGCGTGGGTGTAAATGCTCATTCTTCTGCCCTGTGGGAACTATACTAGGGGCAGCACTCCAAGGCACTTCGCTTTACCCTTGGCATATCTTTATATAAATATTTGTAGCTAGTAATGACAGCAGCATCTCCTCTTCTTGGTATAAGTGGGCGTTACACAAATAGAAAAGTACTGCTTTTTCTAACATTTTGCAGCTCTCTGCATTTTTTCATGATGCCCAAAAAGGTTATAATCCTCCATTTGAGAACATTGTGCTAGACTGACAAAACACTAGGGCTGAAATTAGGACTATGTCTACCATTAAATTGCTGATACTTGGAGCATGTAAAATAAAAACGTTTGTTTGCATTTCAAATAATCTGAAAGGAACTGGTTCATTAGTCACCCTTCAAATAATAAAGAAAATCATTTATTTTGTATTTCTTTGCTTTTCAGTGAGGAAAAATGACCTGATTATTAGTTGTTTGTTCATTTACTGTCATATAATGTGGATCAATTTTCAGGAAATTAGTCTGTATTTCAATCTACAAAAAATTTGGCACATGAAAAATACAAGCAGTCAATTCTATGAAGGTGACAAGGTGCAAATTAACTTTAATCTATCTTTGTTCTAGTAATCATGGGGCCACTCAGAAGCCAAATGCTGGGGTTTTTGCTTAGAGAGGTGATATGTGTGCATATTATTCCACCATTTTAAGCAGAGGAGGGGCAGTTTTCTATTGTACACTAGCACATATATTAGATCCAATCTATGCTCAAGTTTTGCATTAGCCTACGTTGATTGCAACACGAAAGGGGCTAGTAATATAGTGTTACAATTCCAATGTAAATGCAGTTATACCAGTGTACCAGTGCTTTCTACTGATATAACTTGCCCACTTTCTCGTACAGCTTTCCCAATATAAGCAACTTACTGCATTGCTAAGAGGGGTGAAGGTATGGAGGTTCATTTATAGTCAGGCTTTAGTATATGAAATTATGAACAACCTACCACAAACCAAGTTAGACAGTGAATTTACGGAGTCAGGTCATCTGCACAATTATTCACCGGTAAATGCAAATTCATGTTAAGTTGCTTGCCTTTGAGTGAAAACAGCATTTGCTACCCCAAAATACATTGTGGGAGAGGAGTCTGCCCAGGGCAGTTACTATAGATTAATTGCTTGTCTGGAAATTCATACACTGTAGCATGTTTTGCACATGCCTGTGCCTCTACATTACAGTTTCTTTCTTATGTTAATGTAATAAAATTAAAAGGGAGAAGGGAATCATTACTTAGCTGATATAGGTGGGCTTACTAGTATCTGAATTACCTGTTAGCATATCAAGCCCATACTTGTTATTCATGGTACACTGGAAAAATTATTATGAGGTCTGTGATCTAGAGTCTGATCCCAAAATAAAACATCTTTCAGAAGCAGGGTTAGTGGATATTCAATTGCTCCAGAAAAGTAAACAAATGGAGCTGGCATGCAGACACACAGGAGAGATTCTCTGCTCCTGCTAATTTTGCTCTTTAAAAAGCTGAATGAGACACAATTTTTTTGCTAAGGAAGTCAGCACTTTATTTATATTATCTTAAACTTTCACCAGCTTTCCTGATATGGCTTCTTATATGAAAGAATTTGTTACCCCACAACAGTCATAAGTAGGGAGTAATTAGCATCAATTTTTTTCTGTTCCTGTGTTGAGCTGGTTGGATCTGGGATAATAGATATAATGAGAGTAATCACAGGGCTGTATTTCAGTCTTGAGAGATCTGCTGACAGCAGAAACTGCCAGGATGGCAGCACTGCCAAGCTGCCGTGAACGCCACCAAGCCCAGGGCATAAACAGGGTCTGGGCAATTCCCCGCCTGGGGCCCAGTACTGCTCCCAGAGATTTCCTTCAAGCCAGGCTCTTTCCACCAGCTGCAGGGGTGGGCTCTGGTGTAAGAAACTGTAATTGCAGCTTCTCTTTGTGCTGTTCTTTAACTTCCCTGAGGAACAGTAGAGAAAAAATATTTCCTGGAAACCAAGACGACCGATAATTTAAATGTCATAGCTTGGAAACCAGATCATTTACTAACTCAGAATTTGATATATGACAGTAGCAAAAAAAAAATATAGTGCTATGTGATTTAGAGAAAACAAACAAACAAACAAAGAAACAAGCAAAGAGTTGCTAGTCCAAAACATGGTTTTCCTTTACAAGGCTTACATTTCCCTACTTTCTCATTTTCAGTCCTGTCCTTGAGCCAGAGTAGACAGTTTCGCAAACATTTATTTCAGGTCACGAGTAATGTAATAGAGCATAATAAGACAATACCTACATTTATATATGTAGACTTCTATCAGAAGTTGGGGTTAGATATATGTCTTAATTTTTCTTTCTTTCCACAACTGTACTTGTCTATAGGGGAAAAAAGAACCCTCCATTCAGAGAAAGAGTTTTGAAGGTTTCAGCAGAAACTTGATGCCCTGATTGACCATCTCCAGGCGTTTCCATTTTCACTTTTTTGTCAGCATTATATAAAGTCTGACTATTTACAGAACAGTGCCTTCCCATCCTTCTCTGGAATAACACAGCTCAGACTGCAACTGGGACTATAGAAAACATTTTTAAAAATTCAGAATACAGTCTAAAATATAGAAAATTTTCTTCTTTTTTTTTTTCTTCTTTTGTACAGTTAGGGTGATGATGACTTCAGCGAGTCAAGATTTTTAAGAAAGGTGATAACCGTTTTTGAATGAGCACATGCTAAATTTGTAGAAAAACACAGAGGAAAATAATAGGTATTTTTTAGGTCTGAAATAGAAGTAGCAATTTCAAAGCAGCTCTAGACCAGAAATATCTGCTTTTAGTTTAATTTAATTATGCTACTCAATTAGACAATCTGAGAGAAAAATGTGGATGGCACCAGTCAGGAAAAAGGGGATATTAGAAAAGGAAGAGATGATAAGGTCATCGGCTCCTGTGGGACAAAAAGAGAAATTAGTAATTATCACCTATGGAACACTGAGTTATCAGGAAACAGCTTGGGAAAAACTGCATAAAACCAATATCTCAATTAACTCTATGGCTTTTAGTATCTTTGGAGGTCATTAGACTCTGAAAGCTGTACTTTGTGAATGCCGGCTACAGCAGTGACATCAACAGTTCTACTCAAAGTTTTATACGAAGATCCAGTCAAGGAGGTTTAGATGACTTGATCTTATACCTAGTATCCATTGAAATCAGTGGGAAGATTCTTAGTCACAAAAACCAGAATGCTTCATTATTATGATGATGATTATTATTGCCACTATTACTGTTAGTACTACTAGTACTATTACTATTATTATTGTGTAGATTGTAAGCTAACAATGAGAGAAGAAGGGTCTTTCACTAAGATGGGGGCATATATTTGGTTTGGAGCTTTCACTAAGGTACTTGAAACCAGTGAAGGTGATACAAATGCTCTCAGTGTGAATTCATTACCCAAAAGATGCCTTACAATTATGAATTCAAGTGCATGGTTACAATTGTTCACGAGTGCTCTCATTCTAGCTAAATAACAATGTTTAAAAACTATAAAGGAAAATGGTTTGCAAACTTTAAGTAGGTCACCTCCCACAGTATCTCTGTAAATTAGCATTCATTTTTTTCAAATGGCAAACTGAGGCAGAAGGAGTCATTAAAACTTCTGATTCCACAGAGCTGCTGACTATTTCCACACTTTCTGCTCTAGGGCGAATCTTCCCCAGGAAGGATTATAATATTATAGACTGCTTTCACACCTCTCCAGCACTGCAAACTATGAAAGGGACCAGAGCCGAAAGCACTGATCACATCCAAGGTCTTTTCATTACATGAGATTCTAGTTACCCAAACCTAACATAAAGTCCCTCTCACAAATGCATCTTGAAGAAAGGCGAATGCCATGTTGAGACATTCCCATATAACTGCTTTCCTCTCTTATCACGAGGTAGCAGTTCATACAGGAATAATGGCAGCTGGAAGCCAACAAGGAGCACCTGAAACACAGCAAAACTGAGTCACTAAGGAGAGGCTGACTTTTAGCCAGAAGTTAGACAGTGGGAGTTATTTTAAAGTGATTTCTTTCACTACAAGACTGAATTTTCTCAAGTTCAACCTTATGTGATGTTGTTTTCCTTTCATTAATTCACTCAACTCTCAGGAAGTCACACAGATAAAACCAAAATTAGTCAAGTTACAGTTTTGTTGGTTAATCAGGGAATAATGCAAAACCCAGGAATGTAGGTGTCTAAAATGTTTTGAAGCTGAGGACTTCAGAAGTTAATTACCACAACATTTAGATGATCCTTGGCAACAAAAATCATCCAATAGAGACCTCCCTTCCCAGATTTTGCTGATACTTCACATTTTGCTGGAGGTTAACTTACACATTTTCCACATAAATCCTCTGCTTTGTTTGTCACCACTGGCAACTTTCTCATCTCCTGTAGTCATCAGTGTCACAAAGTTGGTGCTTTTTTTCTAACTTCTCTCTTCATTTTTTTTCCCCTCAGTATTGCCACTAAATCCTGCTGCTATTTCTTATCTGTCTGAGAAATCCAGTCATTCCTCTCTGTCCCTACCAGCAAAACATGTGTTCCCAACAACATTTGCTGCACCAGAAACACTTCACTTAATAGTGCTGTCATCAAACCCAGCTCATACTCATTCCTCTCAGCAAAGGGACTTGATCCAAACTCCTCTTTGTCTTCTCTGCCTCCTTCTGCAACTCAGACCCTGCTGCCTTCTGTGCTTCTGCCTTTTCAGCTGATGTCCATTGCTCTCCTCCCCCCAAGGCAATTCTGCAGGGCTTCTCAGATTATTGGTTTCATGTTTTCCCCAGTGTGGTCAGTTAGCTATATCCCTCATTACTTTTGGGAAATAAAGTAGTTACAAAAGAGGAAAAAAGAGGAAACTGCTATTATGGAGGGGCAAAGTCAATGGGAAGGAGAGGACAGAAGTTTCATATACATATAAGAACATACACATATAAATGTATAAAATATAAAAATGTAAATAAATATACATATACAAATACATCCATGAGTCAGTGGGAGGGTTGTGCTGGGGTGCATTTTGAACTCCACCACTGAATTGGATATATCCTTTACTTCTTCCCTCTCCTATCCTTACACTCTCCCTTCTGTTTGGACCACTAAGACTTGGAGTGTCCATACAATGACAGCAACAAAACGCCTTTCCCTCACATTTACATCCCGCACTGTTGTATAGGATGGTGATCATAAAAATAATATTTTCAGCCCCAGAGGCGTGTCAGGGAGTGATCTTTTTTCCAGATTTGCTACAGAGAAGCAGTTTTAACTGGCAAGTATTTCTCCTGTGCCCTCTGAGCATACTTTAGGAGCATAAAAATGCCACACACCCTGTTGATCAGTGTACCAGGTGAATTCCACAGAGGGAAACCCATTTTCAGTTCATCTTATCGGGGAGAGGGGGAAGAAAGAAGAGACAAAAGGCAAAAACTTTACAAGAGGCAGAACTGTAAGCTGTGATTCTTTGGCTTCAGCATTTCTTCAGAGACCTTTTTCTATGACAGCAAGAGAAACCACTGTAAGTTGTTATAATAGAGTGATAAATTCTGTTTCCCAGTTTCTGTGAGTTTTACAATTCCTAATAATAATATATATCAGGTTTAGAGTACTTTTCATCTTCAAAATGTTGAATTAATTCTTATTATTTTTCTCTAGGAGCATTTTCTTCTTGCTTTTCCTTCACCTTCAAAAAAACTTTCTATTTCTCTACTTTTCATTAAGAGTCCTATCTCATTCCCATCAAAGTAAATGGGAATTTGTGCTTGCGTCACAAATGAAGGAACAGGCACTTGGATTTCTGCTTCTCCTCTGGGATTTTTTTTCTTAATTCTTTCATTTTTCTTTTACGTTTCTGTCATCTCTGTTACCTTATCAGATTTTTAACTCCTTTGCTTAGCTTGTTCCAATACATTGTTTGTTCTGCTCTCTACTCTCTTCATCCTGTTCTCCTTTATTTTCTTTAGGTATTTTATTAGTATTACTTGTCTGAATCTGTCCTGTCTCACTTCTCCTTTTACTCATTCCTTTTTCCTGCCTCCCTCTAGATTTCTTCCATTATAGCAGATATTATGGATTCTTGGCCATATGTAGAAAAAGTGTAATTTTCCAGAGTTTTGTGGGTGAATGGAGTCAGACACAGAAGGAATCTTCAGGCATATGAATAAATCTGCTTTGCCTCCAAACTATGCTTATGAGTTATTTTAAAACTATTTTTCTGAAAATACAGACCTCTGTGAAACTCAGTGGTGCCAAGAATGAACATCATGTAAAAAAAAAGCCTAACCAACATCTCTGAAAAATGCTGGGGAGAAAATAAGGATAATGCCAGTGGTTTTGAGAGATACTGTGTTGTGTGGGCACTGTTCATTTGGCTAGTTGGATTTGTTTTCTTTACAAAGACTGTTCCTACATTTTTGCTGTGGTGGCATTATTGCTCTGTGTTGGCAGTGTAAATTAAAACTGACCACATTTCTCACATAACAAAATAAGGTAAAATCACTTGCAGCAATTCCCAAATAACATGTCATCACCTTTTGTGCTGAGATGTGCACAGCCAAAGGAGTTTTTCCTGTTTTGCCTCCCACATTTCGAGGGTATATGCAGTCAGAAACTGATTTTAAACAACTGGAACAGATGCTCAACTTCTGTACCAAAGGGCAGGATCAAACCCTTGATATTTATCTCACATTTCCCATATTGCTGTTCTGAATGTCACAGGTAGTTAAATAGGGTAACTGTGTGCCATGGTTTCAAAAGACACTACAAATTCCTAGCATTTCTTCAGGAAATGCACATTTTAAAAAAGAGCTCTTTTAGAAGTCGACATACCAAAGCATGATTTTTTTCTTTTTCTTCTGAATGTCTAAAAGCATCTGGGATTTTTGCTTTTTCTAGAGTAGCAGTTATGCTTCTTTCTCTCTTTCCTTTTTTTTTTTTTCTTCTTAGGTAAATGAGATATTGCCTTAGAGCCTGGGACAGGGGAGAAGGGAGCAAAGCATCCTCCTACAGGCTCCTCCAACCCTGCGGTCTGTG
>VYZW01057243.1:0-12606 GCA_013401315.1 Balaeniceps rex | reverse complement strand
CCTTCCCTCCCTCCTCAGAACTCCTCTCTCAAAACTCCTCTGATTTCACTGAAAAGCTAGCACCACAACTTGTGGAATTCAGAGTTTATCTACCACTGTTGAATAAAGTTAAGACAATACCTCTAACGCATTACAGTAAGAAACAATTTCTTTTTCCCTCTCTTCTTTTTNGCATTTGCCTAAACAGAAAAAAAAACAAGTATGAAATAAAAAGTTCATAAAACAATTCGAAGAACAGCAGGCCCATGTGAACCAAACAGGTTTGTTAGTAGCAATTACTTTTAATACAAAATATTATCTTTAAGAAGAGGTTGCATTAAAGTCTAATTAAGGGTATTATTTTTTTCTGTTCAGATTTTCTTAATAGGAAGCCAATCATAAGGTAGCAATATACACAAAGCATCTAAAAGTGAAATGAGCAAAAGCACAGAATTTTATCTCTGACTAGCCTACATTCCTAATAATTAAGTACTGGTCACACACCTTCCCACTTGCTAGTTCAGTGAGTTCTATCTGAAGATTGAGCATTTCCGAAGACATGGTCTCATGCACACGTTCGGACATCATATGCAGTTCTTCTGATTTGGCATCAATTATTTCCTTCTGATGATCCACTCTGTGTCTTAATTGTTTCTCCGAGAGTCGGGTTTCATCTAGTTCTGCTTTCAGGTTCTCCAACTTAAAGACAGGTGACAAGTAGTACCATTTTATAATAAATTCTTGAAAAGCACAATAATTTTGACTCTGTTCTAATTACAGAACATGTCTTAGAAATACAATTTAAGAGTAAACTTTTAAAAATAAGCTTTGACATTTAATGAAATTCACAATGTAACTATGCAGACATTTGTCAAAAACCAACCAAACAAGCTCCTACACATTAAAAATATTTATTAGATTTGTTTTGGTAGTAAGTGTGCAATTATGAGTTAAATACATATTCTTTAAAATGTTATTAGCAACATTTTAGCTGTATTAGTTGCCAAACCTTGTTTTTAAGGTCACTGATTTCTTGCCCATAGACTCTGGCAAGCTGTTCTTTCTGTTTATCCAGTTGCATGTTTTGCTGTTGCTTAAGGGAATCACATTCAAAACTCAAGCTTTCCAACATTCGATTCTTGAGTTCAATTTCTCTCTGAAGAGAGTATTTCTCTTGTTCAAATTTCTGAAAGAAATAACATACTAATAAATCTAGATGTAATATTCATAAATGCTTAGGGAACAATGTACTAAATACAGGCTCAGAACAAAGACACTAAATGCCTAAAACTTGGAGCTCATTCAAGCTTTTCTTGAAGTCCCCATTAGGGAATTGTTATATCCATGTCTTCTTAAAAAAAACCAAACAAACGAACCCCAAAAAACTGCTCTGAAATTGTACTACTTCTTTCACTGTGTAATATTATCTTCTTTATGGAGACTATATTTCTTTGCACCCAACATGAAGGGTCTGGGCATCTTTTCTGTAAGCATAACAAAGAAATTTAGTGAGAGCTTACATGTCCTTTCTACCACCATGGAACCCAATTATGTTAAAAATTGTTACAGTCCATCAAGTGTTCCTGTACTGCAGAACAGCTGGGTTCAATGTTTGGTAAACACATCTAAATCGTCTACTGTTTTGTAATAAATCCCATCAACCCTTCCAGACTGAAGAATGACTTGACTTTTTAATCAGCTTCCCTCTATGCCCGATTGTATGTGTTTGCTAATTATAAAGGGCAGCTTCATTTTACTCTTCCATTCAGCTAGCAATTAAGGAGAAGAAAAAAGAAAAACCGAGAGTCTTGGAAGCAGAAAAGGTAAATACCAAAACCAAATCAGTCTAAAGATGCAGGATGGTGGGTTTTTTGGGGGTTTTTTGTGTTTGTTTGTTTGTTTTGGGTTTTTTTAATAAAATAACTCTTAAAACACAAACCAGAATTAAAAATAGTAACATAACAAAACTAAAAGCTGTCGGGTATGTGGCCCAGACACCAGCTTATCAAGGACAGGCTTAGCTCTCAGATATACAGGACAAGCGTTTTAACCCATAGAAAAAGACAGTGAACAGAAAAGGTTTGGGAGTGCACTGCTGACCAGACCCAAGAGAGGCAAAAATCTAGCACGATTATGTCTACACAGGCTTTTACAGAAGTATACACAGATTTTTCTGAAAGACTCTTGGGCCTACTGTTAAAACTTACACTTGTGTTCACAGTAATTGCTTTGGCTCTCAGATTCCAAAGAAGAGAACTACAGATTCAGAAGTTCAAGAGAATTTGTTGGATAACCACAGTTCCCACACAAGATGTCATTCTACTGTATGAAAGCACACAACTCCTTCCCTCTGCCCTTGGAATCTAAGTTACTAATTGATCTAGTTCACACAAGCTTAGCTCATAACTTTGCTCCAGCCTATAACATAGGATTACAACCTATGGGTGCAGCTTCACAACACAGCAGCTACCATCTCAGGTTGTCTGCAGAAAAGGATGCTCCTGCCCTGCCTTCCTTATCACTTGTGCTTTCCAGCTGCCTCTCTTGCACTAAGTTTACTAATGAAAACTGATCAAAGTAAGTTATTAGGGTTCATTCAGAATAGCAGGGTGCTACAACTCCCCAGATGGTAAAAAAAAAAATACTACCAAACAAAACAAAACCTACAACAAAACCACAAACATTTTAGCTCTATCACAAGAGAAGCAATGGATGCACAGCCAGAAATGGACTAAATGAAGAGGAAATGATAAAGTGTTTATGAAAAGTGGAAGAGATTTTTCCTGATTGTAATTTTCTTGCACAATTACTAAGAAAACTGTTTGACTAAATAATATCTCTATATTTCAACACTACACTACTCTCTTTTCTGAGCTGTAAAGGAATGTACTAATAAATTCAGAATCCCTTGGTATTTAGAAAATTTGAAAACTTCACTAAAGAAATCAATTTTACAGTCTTACTGCTAGCATTCTTTTTACGGCTTTAAGTGATACAAGCTTGCAGGGAGAGCATAACATGAATGAATTGCTAAACATACCCAAAACACATGGTCTAAACCAAGTTTCCTTTAGCACTTAGTATTCATTTTATGTTAAAAGCAATTAATCCTACATGGTACTGAACACTTGATGTATAATTAGCCATGAAACCCTGTCCCAGCTAAATAGAATTATGCTCAATATCTTAGAGCAGAGATAAAAACCCATCTCTACAAATATTTAAACTAAAAAGGTTTATTAAAATTAATCTAGACTCTGAATGGCATTTAACACCTGTGACATTCAGAAAATAGTTAAAATAAAACAAATTCTTGATCACTTTTTTTACTCGAAGTTTAAAACATCACCTCAGTTTTCTCAGTCAATTCACGGCGTGTTTGATCCAACTGATTTTGAACTTCACTTTGGGACTCCAGTAAATGCAAGCCATATTGTGCCGCCTTTCTTCGCTCATTCTCTGCTTCCTTGAGTTGGTGTCTAAGACTTAAAATGGTCTCTGTCTCCATTTGTCTTCCTTTTGTTACTTCAACATTGCAAACACAAAATTATTAAAAAAATACGTCGCAGTAAATTACAGTAATTAATCTGAAAGAAGTTACTGGATTTCCTTTCTTAATCAGCATACAAGGATATATTTTTGCAATACAAGACACAAAAAAAGATAGCTCATGAACAAAGAGCCCTGTGACCAGTAAAATATAGCTATTTCTCCATAAATTTGGTTAACATCTTATTCCTGACTATGTCTTAAGTAATACCATGCAGCGAAACAACTCCTGTGTACCCAGTCCAGTTTCCTAGCACACCAGAACCAGAATTAATCTAGTATATAGCTATCTTGCCATATGCAAGAGAAGGCTAGGAAATAACCTTGTAAAAACACTTTTATGCATATGGCTGACAATATTTTCTGTGGTATTATAAATAAAGCCACACTAACTATAGCATTACTTGTGTACAAAAACCACTTAAGATTCATGTAGGCAGCTGCATTAGTGGGATAGTTTACTCCTAATAACATTATGTGGGATACAGAAACAGATAAAGGTAGTTGAAGGAAAGAGTCAAAAATATAAACCCTGTTAAAATATATGGAATTTTAACACAGGGTTTTTTATTTATTTAAGTGCTTAATGGAGTCTTCCATGACCGTTTTCCACTTTAAACTTAAGTCACTACAGGTAACCTATTTGTTAACAACCATGTCTTTGTCACATGTTTTGGAAAATTCATCCATTTCTATCTTCATATCATAACAGAAGACACAAGTAACAGCAAATTTTGCAAGAAGTTAGTAAAAATAAATCCAAACAAAATAGTTTATAAAACAAAAATCAAGTCAAACTAACACAATAAGCTTGTATGACTGCTTGCTCCCAAATCTACTAAATCAGCACACTGCAAAAAATATCCTATTAAGACAGAAATTGCTAAGCAACTCAGGCTTCTGAACAACATAAGCCAAGAGTTCTCTCAGAAAGTATGCATAACAATGATATACAAATAAAAAAAAAATCTGCATTGATTTTTCAAAGCCAGGGTTCATAATTTTTATATAATGTCAAGATTAAAGTAATTCTTCATTGAAGATCTTATTCTGTGCTTTTTCTTTTTACACAAACAATTTATTTGTTGCCATTCTTACTGGCACATATATTATCCTTATCAATGTTAGCAAGATGCTGGTCTTAAAAGCAAATTTCACAGCTCAACGCAGGCGAGATTATTTTTAAGAGTCATTATTGTAATGTAATGCCTTCACTTTTTTCGTTCTGCTAACTTTTATTCAACATGGGTAACTCCTAGTGGAGTTACCCAGCTTCCTATAAAAGAAAAAAAAAATTTAACATGCAAAAGTAAATCATGCCAAAACTGTGCTAATTCCTTTCAGAGATTATCAAATTCTGTTGTTCACATTTTCCATCACTTGTTGTCATTCAAGTTTAACACATACAAAGAGACTTTATCCAGCCAGGCTCTGAAACTTCAGTTTTTCATATCTAACCATTGCAACGCTTGAAATACTAGTTTTGCACGCTAAAATAAGCCAGTGAAAGACAGGAATTTTGCATACCTATAACTAAGAATCAACAAGCATATAGGTAATCACTCCTGGCATGCATTTGCATTAGTAAAGGGGATGAATCAATCCTTATTCACTTCATAAACAGAATTTTAAGAATAGCTTTATTTTCTGATCAAATAACAGTACAGAGGCAACACAGCCTTTGATTGCACCTAGCTTACTAAATTAAGATTGAGTAACATTTTTAACTCACTTTCAGAAGTCCATTTAAATCTTTCTTGACCTTATTCTCATACTCCACCTTTAAAAGGAAAAAAAAAAAACAAACAAAAACCCAAAAAAGCAACAGTTGTCTAGTCCAGATCAGTATAAGCTGCCATTATAACACAGTCCTTCATAGCAGTCCTCTTCTGAAAAGGCTTAATGCCTGTGGCTGTCTCATGAAAATGCAGATCACAAACTAAAACCCCATAGAAATGCAAATCTTATTCAAATCTCAGTTGAGGCAGCTGTTAGATAGTTTAGAAACAGCCAGATCAGGCAATGTTGCCAAAGGATGGATGCTCTGCAATTGGCCTGTGGGGCAAGTAAACAGGCTACATCCAGGGTCACCTTCTTCTAGCACACATGTAATTTTTAAGGGTTATTTGGGGATTTTGTCTTGCTCTCTCCTTCTTCTTACTCTTTTGCATGCTCTCCTCCATTTTCACATACAAGATCTTTGAGCTCTTAATAAATCATTTACTGAATAATATTACAAAAGATCTTAGGCTTTTCTTTAATTTTATAGTTGAAGTATGGAGGAAAAGAGAAATAGTTTTCCTGTTCACACATTCCTTGCCAACTATTAGGGAAAATAGCAAGTATGGCTTTCGGGGCACAGACATCCTCAACTTTTCGTTGTCAATTTTGGACTAAGTTAATCAGACAAGTCCAGGTAGCTTTGTTCATAAACCTGTATTGTTATATAGGGAAGTAATTGCCTGCAATTTAATATTATACATGAGGTTAAGTACACTTCCCTGAAAATAATGTTTTAAGATAAATTAAATAGGTAGTAAAGTGAGCAGGTAGGAGGTGAAATAATAGAAATCAGTCTCCATTTAATCTTCCGAGAGTTACAAGAGAGTTACTCACTATTGGCTAGTTATCTTCAAACATTTTATGATGGATTCTGTACTGAGGGCTGCAGACCTTGATTATTCAACCATTCAAGTACTCCTTGATAAAAATAATAGGGTAGGAGACAAAAAGGCACTCTCCTTGCATGCAAGCTTTCCTCTCCCACTCTGTAACTGTTCTTCTAGTTAAACTACCATTCCTAACGGTCATATGTAACACCCGTCTATGTTCTGATCTATTTAGAAGTACCTACAGAGTTTTCTGATCACTAACATAATTAGCAAGATAGCTTCTCTCCCTTAAGCCAGGTATTCCCCTTACAACTCACTTCAGTTAAACAAGTCCATTTCTTCACCTACCAAGTTGGACACTCAAGCTAAAATATTTTCAGGGCTAATCACCTTCCACAAAACACGTTCTTGGGTGGATAAGTATTACAGAGAAAAGAAAAACAAAACAAAACCAAAAACCCGGACTACAGCCTGATCTTTCAGTCAAAAGTACTACAAAGTACTCGGCAAACCAGCAACTGGCTCTGTTAGCACTTTGTTCTACCTATTCCTTCAATTCAGGACATTACCCTTTGCAGTTCAGGCCGGCCATTTCATGGCATTCTCTGCTTACTGCTTGCACACCTTCCTGACCCACTTCAAACCAACATAAGCAAACGACTCACCCCAGCACAAGGTTCTTAACAAGACTGTTGCTAACACATTACGCATGGATCCAGACAATGACTTACAGCCGGTTTTGTTTTCAGCAGGATATGCCCCCTGCCCATGTTATAACCCTAACGGGCAAAAAGGGTGGAGGGGGAGAGGGCGCTCCCCCCACTTCACTTGACGCAGCATCTCCGGGGGCCGCAAAAGAGAACAGCCTTTCCCACTTGAGGCGACAGGGGAAGGCACTGGCAGCGCGACCCCGGCGAGGGGAATGACACGAAGGCCACAGAGCCCCAGTCACAGCGGTACGAAAGGAGAGGAGGGAGACAGAAGCTCTCCTCCACTCTCCCCGAGCCCCTCGACCCCGCCGCTTGACACCCTTCTGCAGGCAAGGAGCAGCAAAGCGACAGCCTCACAGAGAGGAAAGCCCCCGACAGCTAGCTCCTCCGTCCCTCACAGCACCCACCCCCCGCAGCGCGCTACCTCGGCCCAGCGGCCACTCCGTACCGGCACCGCTCCCGCACTTCAAACTCGCCCTCGCCACGCCCGCTCCAAATCTCGCGAGAGCTGACGGCCGGCCACCTCCCTTCCCCCGCCCGCGCTTTTTCCGCTCGCCGCCGCACCAGCGTGCGCGTGCGCGGTGCGGCCACCTCGCGGCCTAGAACAGCGCATGCGCCGGGGCGTAGGGGCTTCCCCCCCGCCCGGCCATATGGGCGGGAGGGGGCGTGGGAGGAGGTGCGTCAGCGCGGGGTGTCGTGCCCGTCTGCTGTCGCGCAGGTCCTCGCGGTTAGAACGGCTGTTGCTTTAAGCGTGGTGTGGTACGGTGTAGGTATGCAGATGATGCCAGCGTGGAAGGGTGTTTGCTACGGGAAATTTTCCGAAACGAAAGGGAAGGCAATAAAGCTAGCTCTAGTTCTCCAGCCATACCTAGCCAGAGCTCAGCAGGCTGGAGGTCCAACGATGTGCTTGGCTCCAGAGCCACCCGCAATGCCACCTCACTGAAAGAAAGCGCACAGAGCAAGCGATGAGAGTCAAAGCGTATGGACTGCTGTGCATTATCTAGGAAACCTGCAAAGCCGGGGGACTGTCAGCTCCTCTGTACAGGAGGGTTTTTGGTTTTGACAGCAGAACACCACAAGTGTTTGGTTTATCCCACTACCTGCTTTCCTCATCAAAGAAATCCCCTTCTTCAGCAGGGGCTGCTGAGGATGCCTGCCCCTAAGGACATGTCACCATCTTCTTACTCAAACCAAACCTTTCCTTAGATTTTGTGGAGCTTACCGTCCAAACTTCAAGAGCTACACAGCAAGCTATAGTGCTTGTAGCATAGCTGTCAACTAAGCTTCTAACTTCCTATTTTTGTCCCTAGTTTGCTCTAGTTTCTACTCATCTTCGCTTCCTGCACCAGGGAGGAGTCCCAGGGAGGGATTGCGTAGTGTTAGATGGTCCAGAATTCATAGATTTCCTAAGCCAGGGAAGATCTGAATAATATCCACAAAGAAGAGCAAAATTCATTGGCTGGAGCATTTCACCATGCAGTTCTGATGGTTATTTGTTAGTCCAAGCACAGTTTTCTATGTGCCATTTTCTCTGCCCCAAAAGAAAACCTGTAATTTTTAGCAGTGGTTAAATTTTTAATCTGTCCTGCAAGATTCATATATTTTTGCACTTTCTCTGACCACATCAATGAGTATGGAAGGTTTATTCTCATATCTAAAGCGATATCCATAACAAAAGCCATTGCACAGAAAAGCAAATTCTGCCTTTAAAGAAACATGCTTCAAGTGATGCAAGGTTAAATTCAAGCAACAGGCTATAAGTAGATGCAGGGATAACAATCCTATTTGGAGCAACCAGGACAGAAATAGATGTCTTAAGATAAAAGGGGCTTGGAAAATAAGCACATAGTGTAAAATTCTACAGAGGAAGCCAACAAAACTAATACTGTCAAAATGATACTAATTCTACTCTTCTATCAAAATGTGTGGGTCTAGCTTATGTCAATAGAAATGGGATTAAAAATTAAATACAGAATGGTCTAGACAGGCAAGAATGCCAAGTAGATTAAAACAGGGACAGGAAATAAGAATCCTGTTCTAATCCTGATTCTGCTGCATTCACTGTGTGATTAACCACTCCAAATAGCCACAGCTAAACCCCCTTGTTTTAAAACAAGGATAACAGTGACTTAATAGTTCTCCTGATAGTTAGTTGGGTACATCTTGGAAAAATATAAAATACATTGTAAATTCTAAGTATTAATATGATTACTCCACCAGATCAATTATCTGCCATAGCATACAGTTAAAATAGCTGCTGCTCCCCCCCCTTCAGTTCCACAGTCATGTATAACAGCTGTTTAATACATGAAATATATTAGCAAACTCCACAATATTTCCTCAGCTTAGAATTCCCATTTATGCCTTTGAAACAAAGGAGCTTGGATACAAAGTAACCGATTCATTATTTAAAACATGCCATTATTTTCAGAACTGTTCTCTTTTCCTTACTAAATTGGCAATAACTAGGATACTGTTCTACAGATTACATCTACTTCTGAATATAGAATACACACATCAGTTGCTAATAAGTTATTTGTAATACAGATTTGTCGAGTGACCATCTTGTCAGAATGCTACAATATTTTTCACCAGTGTTATAAAATATTTAATAGTTACATAATACCACTATTTACAGTTTGGCTATATACCGGCATTCCTTGAGTTGTACTTAGCTTTGAAGCTAGATTTGACTTTAAGAGGAAAGAGCATAGAATGACGAGGTCATTAAGTCCATTGTTTGTAGTAAATTTGCCTTTATGGAGACAAATACTGTTGTCCCATTTAGCTATGAGAAGACTCTCATTTTCATGTTTCTTTTCAGCTTAGGTTGTGTTTAGTCCCTAGGTTGCCACTGTAACTATATATTTGCTCTTAGAAACTTTTCTCCTGCTTGTGACCTCAATAACAGCTATTTTCCTGTAGAGATTTTATGAATCCAGTAGTTACTGAAGCATAAACGTTTCCTAAACATGTAGTTTGTATACTTTTGCTTACTGACATTTTAGATCGCTAAACTTAATGAAATCTGTGCACTGCTGACCCTGTAAAAAATGTAAATGAGTGTTTTGTAAGTCTTACCTATGCTAGCAGGCAAGCATTCCATTTAAGTAATGGAGTAATTACAAGTAGATGTTTTGGAGTTTTTTCCCCCCTGAAGAGGAGGCTTGTTGCCTTTATCTACATAAAACCAAATGACATTAAAAAGCCCTCTTCGTCTTTCCCTGCTGATTGCTCAGTGTAACATATGAGCTGACAAATGTTTTACTAACTGTGCTTAAGATCCCAAATGCCATATGAAGCAAGCGAGTAATAGCAGCCTATTGAGAAGCAACTGATTACTAGCTACATAAGTCATTTTGGCACAACAGATCCAGGGTTCATTATAATTAAAACTTTTGGAGCATTAGGGGTTTTGTTTGGTTGGTTTTTTCTCTCATGTTCTTGCTCTTCATTATTTAAGAATACTTAGTTTTGCACAATTTAAAGCCATGTTACTTTATTTGCTAGTGCAACTTCATAAAAGCCCAGGTTTAACCCCTTCCACATTTTTCAGTTGGTAAACATTAAACTGTTCTGCTCTTTTTGAGATGAGACAGTTTCACCTTCAATTAAATAGAATTCACAAGTCTATATGTTTTAATTTATTACTGTGAATTCCAAGAGCAGTAATACTAATACCTAAGTTCTTTTGGAAGGAACTCAAGTAGCTCAATAATTACAGCAACAGGTTGAGGGCCAGTAACGTACTGTTTCTAATCCTCTCTAAACTATTAGTGACTGACCTCACCCAAATTGCTTCATCTCACTATCTCAGTCATCTTAGCTAAACAAAGATACGTTTTGCATTTTTCTTGCCGATCTAACCTCATGTGAAGCCTTCTGTGGCTTCACATGATTACTTAGCAAATCTATCAAGTAGGTGTGAGAATCTCTTTCAAATACAAACTTTCAGGTACTCCTTTATGAAAATTTTCCATTACTTTTATTTAGATTTCTTACATTTTTAGTACTTGCTTGAATGGATCAGGAGCCTCACAATAAGCTTCCTGGCTTTATGTAATCAGGGGTCCAATTATGAAAATACACATTCTTCAGTGTATAAATTCAGAGCCAAGCTATGATGGAAATTTACATTATGACTCAACTAGCATCTTGTAGACTGACTATACTTTCCTTTTTCCTCATTTTCATCCTTTTTTTTTTTTTTTTAAATACCAGGTCAAATTGGATGTGTCTTTTAAGTTTTCCAAATATCCATGGTTAAAGTCACAATTGCAAGATTTTGCCAAAAACAAAAAAATAATGATACAAGTTTTATGATATTAACTTCAGGGGTTTGATTTTTTTCTCTGTTTATACCTGGTAGCTCAAGAGATCAGTCAATCTCATAACAAGTTTACCAAATCAACATGTAATAGAACCAGGAGTGTACTGTAAATCAAATTAATTTTAACTTTTCCTTCTTTAATCAGTACCTAGACTTTAACTTCACATCCAGTATAAATTCAGATGCCCATTATTATCAATCTGTAATTTAATGGCAGTTCAGAACCCCCACTGCTTTTTTACATACAGGAATTTAATTAGTTGACACCAGTTTTCATTGAACCTGTTGCACTGATATATAGTTAATTCAGTATTTAAACACTGCTCTCCTCTTCAATAGGAGAGCATTTTGGTAACAGCATCAAATGAGCATTAAAAGCCGCATTTTGTGATATAGAAATGTATATATAGACATCATCATTAACACTTCTAATTACATAACCATTAACTAACTCAAACAGCTTAATATTCTCTGAAACTACTTACAAATTATTATAATTTATGTTTTTTCAATATGCTCACTAACAGCAGAACTTCCCTAATGCAGTCATCTCCTTTTTAACATCTCTGCTGCCATGGTAGTTAATATACTTGGTGTTCTTCTAGCCTCGTAGTTTTTGCAACCCAGATTCTCATTCCTTCAGAAGTAATGAGAAACAGTGTCGGGAGATGTAGACCCTTCCGGCTTGCTACCCAGCTGTCGTAAATCACCAGCACCACCTTGTGGGTATATCGCTTAATTACAGTTTCCTTCTATAGCTTGCAGTCTCCGTGCAAGTGGGACAGCACTCCTTCGCTGCCATTATAGAAGTTTCCTTTGTGATAATCGAAGACAAGTATTACGAGAAGCAGGTAGCAGCTATTAAATATTAATGAGAAAATGTTATTTAATAAAGTAGTATAGCTTCATTTTGATAAAAGCTATGTTTCAAATTAATTTACATGACTGCATTTTGTTCAATAAACAGTTGGACAGGGTAATTATCTTTAATTTTGATTAAATCTAATTTTATGCAGATCATCAGCTACATTCTGGACAATAATTTTAGCACTGTTACAGTGCATTTGTAACCAAATGGAGTAAAAAGTTTAATCAGCTTTGCAAGCTGGAGGTCATTAGCTTTTTCACCATCAAAACCAATTTAGCTTTCACCTGGACCTCATTTCAGGCCTACTATAAAACGTCTTCACTTTCACTGAAGATGTGGTAGTTTTAGGTGTTCTGAGTGAGTTAATATTGAAAACCAAAGCAACTTCTTTTCATTTGTGGGTTGTTTTTTTTTTAGCGTTTACTGTTAACAATATGTAATGTTTATTTATGTGAAATATATTAAGCTATCAACTTTTTCTTATCTTAGCTATTCTTGCACAATGTTTCAATATGTTGGATGGTATGATTGCACTGGATTTCTTGTTAACCTATATTT
>VYZW01057242.1:2554-24172 GCA_013401315.1 Balaeniceps rex | reverse complement strand
TCATTTTGGTTTTATGTTAATAGGCAGTCTTTTTTTTTCTCTCCGTCTATGTGGACAAATATGCATGCAACACTCATCTAATTCAGTTGCATATATGTGAAAGCAGCTTCCAACCTTGGGGTTTTTTTCCTGAAAGCTCTGTGTCCTATGAGCACAAATGTTCCTGAAATACAGCTGATATTAAATTTTTTTTCCTTTTTTTTAAAAAAGAAAGAAGAGGTTTAGAGGGTATTTTAATACAAAGCAGAAAATCGAAGCAATAGTTTTCCAGACATTCCTGATGAACAGCTTAAGAAAATGTTAAACAGTTAATAACCTCAAAATCTCTAGCAGAGACTCCAAAAGCCACTAAAGATAAAAGAATGGAAACCACATGTAACATCCTAGCGACTCATAAGACAACATAATGTACTTTCAATATAGTTTGAACTTCCGTAGTCTCACTTTATAAATTGGATTTCATGTCTGCAGAAACTGATAGAAGAGGTGTGTCTCTTTTTTACTTTACACACAGATCTCCAGATTTTTATAAAGATAGAAAAACTATGAAGATTTATAGGAAATCAAGACTTCCTCCCTAGAACACAGCCAAACAGTATGCCAAACTATTTACTGCCTGAAAAAATAGGCTACAAAGGTTATTCGTGAAAGAATAAACATGTGATTTGGTGAAGACATTGAACCTAGGCATGTGAGAATTATCATGAATATATGAAAATTATCATGTAGCTTTAGAAACAGAAAAACAATAGAATTTGGCCGTGTCNGGAAGCATGTCTGTTGTGGAAAAGAAAACACAAAAGTCTCTGACTCCTTACTGAAAAGAACCTGCAGTTTATAGAGCAAAATAAACAGTCGGGTGGCTTATCACGTAAGTAATACTGATGAACACTCCTAAAGCTCAGGCACTCTTTTCATGAAAGTGTCTGNAACTCCTGCTTTCATTTAATTCCCTAAAAGTTTTGACAGGAAACACAGATTACACACAAGTACAGAGTGCATGAAAATAGCCCATCCACAAAGTATTATGACCACCTCTGGCGTTTTCAAAGCCTCACTTGTACTGAAAAATTCACTAGATCTTTGGTCACTGCAAAATACAGCCATAAATCAGGGTGCCCTCCCGAAACCTTCAAACACTGAAAAGAAAGGCTTTATATTTCAGAGCCAAAATAAGTACAGTGAGGTGGGCTGGAAGAAATACAGCACCACTGGGTTTCTGTGCAATGAAACTCTCATTTGTGCAAAACTTTCTATGTTGCCTTGGTGAATCTGCTCCGCTAGCCAAAATAGGCTATTAAAATTGTTTTGCACTTTAATAGCTGCTTTAAACAAATCATCCCCAAGAGTCAGATACAGATTTTTACTTATGCTCTGTATGGACACACACACACATATCTATTCATACACCATTAGATATATACGCATTCAGAAACAGACTTGCATTATCTCCTCTCATTTAAAAAAATCTGCATTATCTGTTCTTTGAAGTCAGAAACATACATTTTACACACATCTGCATGTACATACGCACATGGTCTTTGAAACAGAACTGAAAGAAACGATTTTGTTTCTAGTGACTACTTTCATACTGTGATTCAGCCTATTCAGAAGAATGAATTCCGCCGTGGAGCAAAAACGTAAAAAGACAATAAAATCCAACTACAGAAATAACATAATGATCTTTTTTTAAGGATAAGTCTTCCAAGTTGTGAGTAAGGTGCAAAAATGGGTAGGAGCAAGCCCAGCTTAAAGCTTGGCCTAAAACCAGCAGGTTGGCTCTCCTGAGAAAAATTGCTGTAACACATGCAGGTCTTGATTTAAACCAGATTTCTGTATTCGGTGTGGCTGCAAAACTGGGGTCATACTTTTTAAATGATTCTGTAGCAGAAGCAGCACAAAAAAAATCAAAATATTCCGTACTCTTTTTCTATTCACTAGAGCCCAGATAGGAACTCCTAATGAAGTTCCTCCAGCCCACCAGACACTGCCTGCACGTATTTCTTGCTCTCTGAAGTGGATTCTTCTTCATCATAGGAGAGGAGCTCTTTTTAAATTGTAATTTAAAAATTGAATCTAGCCAACTGAACTTTCATCTAGATTCAATGCTTTTAAAGCAAGGTTCAGTCATTTTCTTGTAAATGCAAAGATTAAAACAATCCCGCCCATGATTGTAAAAGCAAGGAATTAAATATTGATGTTGTAAACTTAATTCCCTATGTTTTCCCATTATTTACATGCACACCTCAGGTACTGTGTTGCCTTAACGGGTACAGTAGCATACAAGACAAGAATATCACTCTTCACTGTGAATTTGATGGGGTTAGTTGGTTGGTATGAATGTTAACATTACTAAAACACATTTTTGTGTATTAATCTATTTTTACATTTTAGCCTGGAAAAAAAATGTAACCATGTTGCCAATGAAAACCAAAAAAATCTTTTCCTGTACATTTCTGCTGGCTGACACATCATGTCTGCAAATAATTGTCTTTCTCTAGAAAGCCTTCACTTTACACAAATCCAAAAGGACAAATGAGACGTGCCATCTTATGAACATTTACCAAAACTTTGATACTTTGGCAATGCAGTATAGCAGCTCCTGACACACAGACTCAAGCCTTCAACTAAATAACTCTTCCACATTTTTAAGGCTTAAGTATGAACTCAAGCTGACATTGTCACTTTCTTTTTGAAACTTTCTATAGTGAACTCTGATATAAGATTGATTTCTTCAAAAAGAAGAATTAGAAGAATCGTTTTTGGTTTTTTTTCTCCTATGTTTCAGACCAGCACATACAACACAGACCATCTTCTGAAACTGATAATATTTCAAGGAAGAATTTCAAGAGGAACATTTTCTGGTGACGTGAAGGAATAAAATTCCCCCGTTTCAGAAGAAAGTCCTGTGAAGGACTGGAATGAATTCTGAATAACTGCTACCAAAGGATGGTTTAGGATAACCTAAGTTAATGCAAGATTTCTTACTCAAATCATCCCTGGAGAGATACGCACACTATGCAAACTAGGGAAAGCAGATTGAGTTGTTTCTTGGCTCATCTCATGCAGGTGCACCAAGCAGAAAAAGGCCCGGTAATTAATTGAGCCCATTGTATTTATTTATTTATAAAAAAACAAATGCTGTTTATCTTAAACTCCTCCCCTTTGTGGAAAACAAAGCGCTGGGGAGTGCCACACGCAATACACTAATTACAATCACTTTCTGCTTCAATAAAGGAAATACAAACTTCCTGCCTTGGCAAGGGCTACAAAGTCTCAAGCAGGTGGGAGAAGGACCATGTTAAGTGTCTAAACAGCAATGTGGAGGAAAAATATTTCCTAAGTTTTCTATTCATGTACTAATCCAGAAAGTATACTTCACATATGTAAAAAGAACTGCCTTAATTATTGGTTCTCTTTCTACGATAATTATGACGGCATAGTAAGCATTTTTTTTTAATTATATGAATACCAAAATGTTAAATGATCTGTAAAGCTCCAAGAAGTTCTGGCACTTGTGGTCATGAAAGACTCTCCTCTGCCCTTTCTGCAGAATAAGAGGTTAAAAAGAGTCTTCTGGGCATACTATAACTTGGTTAGCAATTACTCTGTATGTATTCTTCCCAGTTCTTCCAAATGGATGTATTATCACTATGAAATCATTGCTCAGTATTGCTATTACTGAGTGGGAGCTTCATTCCAAAGGGAACTTTATTACTTAATCTAGCACTGAAATGCTATCTGTTAAGAAAAAGGGAATATTTCCAAGATGGAAGATGATTCATGAATACAGAATTTTATAGGCATATTTTGATTAAAGAATATTCCCAGGATGAAAGATTTCCAGCCAATGATTATGTTCTCAAGCATATATGGGAGTATCAGTTAATTAATATGTTCTACGCAACCCTGAAATTTTTATTGGAAAAATAAAATCTTAGGGCCACTAACCCTTCTCAGGTCAATAAAGGTCCAGTAGATCCCCAAATACTTGACGACTCCTTTCTTGGAGAGTAAGCAGCAAATGAAAAGACATATGGCAATAACATAAAACATTTCATATGGAAATTATGTAACTAATAGTGCATAAGCTTATCTTCATCTTTCAGACAGTTTCTCCTCACTGCACCCCATGTACTTCCCTTATCTAGACATTTTCACCTTAGAAACTCAGCTTTTTAAAACCAAAGGTCTTTATCTTCATGTCTTTCAGGTTTGGTGCCTAGCACTATTCATAATCTGCAGGAAATGATGCTATACACACTGGGAAAACCTATATACGTGACATCACACTGAATGATGCTCTACTCTGCTCCCAGGCACATGGGTCCACATTAACGTTGGCATGAGTAAAATCACAAAGCAGCTACTTTAAGCAGAGCTGGTTGAGAAATTCATTTGCTGTTTGAAGAATACAACAATTTCCCATCAAATACATGCTTCTACAAGTCAGATCAGTTTATTTTGCCCAGCTGAGAACCAGGTACATTTAAATAAGATGAGTCCCTCATGGATCATTTTGAAGCAGAGTAATAGAAAGAAATTCTGTACAAGAGAAAAAGAAGGAATTCTCCAGATAAGTGGGCTGACCAGCATCCCACACATCACTTCCAGCCAGACCTCTCCCTTTGTCTTCCAATGCCCGAAACCCAACAGCTGAACATTACTCATCAGATTTACCACTGTGTCCTTACAGAAATGGAGTCATGCTGTTCTAACATAGCTAACATAGCTATTAGAAATGGCTATTGCAGTCATACAGGCCACAAAGTGGATGACAAAACTGCAACCCCACTCCTGTTTGTGGAGTGGTTAGACTATCATGCCCTCCATGACTGTCATATAAGCTCAAAAAATTCTTCATTGCAGAGCAGAGAATAGTGAGTTGTTTTCTGTTGCCTGGAACCATAGATCTCAATAATTACTTTACAATAATTGTAATTGTACAAAACCAATAATTACTGTAGAACAACACTTTGCAAAGTTTTATGTTGCAATCGTCACACAGTCTCTGCAAAGAGAAAGCAGTAGACTCAGGTTAGTCAAAAATAATAGGCCCACAACAATAGGTGCACGAGTGTCCAGCAAGATGAGCTTGGCTAGGATAATATCTATAACTGCTCTGCTCTTACACACACACACACACAAAAAAAAAAAAAAAGAAGAGAATTTTCTAGGACTTCATTAAGCATGAGAACATAAACCCATGTATTTTACAGCAGTGTTTTTTAATGGAATCCTGATATATCAGGCTGCTTATTGTTACTTAAATCACATTTTAAATTTTCAGAACAGTTTTTCACTGAAAAAAAAATATTTGCTTGGCTCCCATAAAGCTACAAGAAAAGCTACGTGACATATATCTGCCAACTGCTAACAAACCTTTACCACACATCCACCATTCTGATTTTAGGAAAACTTCTATGTGAGATTGCAGTGTATGGTAACTTGGTAAATTCTGACTTTGTGATTATCAGGTTTCTACTATCTCAAAGATGAGAGAAATGTTTTTATCTAAATGAGACACTCCTGATTCTAACAAAATCCTACCCGCATATTCCTAAGAGTTTCAAAAGTTGTAAGAACATCTGTATACTTCCTACTCAATCTTGCCAGTTTCTTTTATTCAAACTCTTAGCCCTTCGTCCCCACCTTTTCCCACAGGGTTTCTCCTCCTAGCCAGCAAAATTAGTACCAGAATATTATTTCACAGTCTCACAAGTATTTGCCCCCTTTTTCATAGTGAAGTGGTTTAGATACAATCAACAGACATGGGCTGAAAGCCATTTAACTTTTTATATGTTTTTTCCATCCTCTTGTTATCAGTTCTATATCTTAATCCTTCTATGTCTGGTATGCATTGTGAATCACAGACCAGCTCTGGATGCCTGGAAACTGTTGGGCTTCCTTAAGAACATCATCATAACTTTTCCCACCCCAGAACTCCAGTGTATTTCAGTGCACACAGACTTGTGAGTGGACATAAAACTTTCCGTACAATATGTAATACATCTTACAGAGTTAATTTCAGAAATATAAGGTTTGGTCCCAGGAATCATGGTTTCAGTTCAATACAGCCGCAGAATACTATGGAAAAACGGTTTCTTGACCTCAAAGCCTAATGAAACATCGAATGTGTCCGCTCCTATTTTTAGATGTATGCTCTGCAGTGCCATATTCCTTAATATAAGGCTGACCCAAATGTTCCAACAGCAGACGCTGGTTTCTCTTCGATAGCCAATGCGTATCTCTGCTTTCCAAGTTTCTGTAAACACATCATTATAAGGAAGGCCAGTCTTACTTTTCCCAGCCTTCTTTCTAATTATGTGCCTGCTGCCAGGAAACTTTCTTTTTTTTTTTTTTTTTGGTCTTCGCTACTAAAATTTAAACAAATGTCTGCTACAGACTTGGAAAAGAAGGAAAAAAATCTCCAAAGCCGTTACTGTTGTAAGTTACAAAGTTACTAAGTAACACCAAATTCCTTTCAACACTCAATGATAAACATTCGACAAAAAAGTTAGCTACAAAAGTACATCATTGCTAGGGCACCAAATATGTCTTCCTTACAGACTAACGAATTCCGCAGGACAAAAAAAGCCCCAATATTTTGCTTGATTTTGGTTTAATTTTGGTAAGAAGCCATAGTAAGTTTTCTAAAACATCCAAGTCTCCCGTCCATTAACAACTCTCTTTTCATCCAGGAGTATCCCCGGGTTCCTACAAAAGTCTCCTACAAAGAAGGCTGCGAAAGCACTCATATTTTACTGCTCCGTCACGTTTAGTAACAAACTAACAACTGATTTAGCAAGTCTTGAGCTACAGAGATATACACAGCCGCTGCCGCCACGACAGCATCCTTTCTGTACTTGGAAACACCAAGGGGATGGCCAAGGTCGGCAAATAAAGTGCATCAGCCAAACTCGAATGCAACTACAGACGGTGCGGCAAGCTAAACGGGCAAGACAGAGCCGCGCAAAACACAAGTACTCGACAGAAACGCGGTCAGCCCGCTCCGGTCGCAGCACGCTTTCATCCGCCCTGACCTCTCGCCTTCCATCACCGCTTCTGCCTTGCGTTCGCCTCATCGGGAGAACACGCGTCACGCACGAACTCACTCACGGAAGCATCCTGCCGTCTTACCTCGGCAGCGTTGCCGTGGGCAGCTACCACATACCCGAGCGGGAGTTTTCGGGGGACGAGGGAGACCGGCGGCGGGAGCGGGGCGGGGCGGCAGCCGCAGGTACTCGGCGCTATATAGGGCAGGGCGGGCCGGGAGGCGCAGGCCCCGCGCCGTGACTCAGTGAGCCCCCGCCGGCGCGTCCCACTCCGGCGGCTTCACGTTAAGAGTCCCGCGGTCACCCTGGGCTCCCCGATGCCTGCGGGAGGCGCTACCAGGCTGCTGGGAACGGCAGGGAAATGTGGGTTTCCCGCAGCGAATCGCCGTCGGGATCGTCTTTCCCTGTTGCCGCAGGCTAAGCCTTAATTACTCTCCCCCTCGGAGCTGCAAGAACTGGGACTTTTGGACACGCTTTTCGCCAAAAAAGGCTCGGGACCCGTGCTGGAAGTTCACTTTCTTCCCTGCAGGAACTCGGCATCCATAGCCAGTAGAAAAGCTTGAGAAACTTCCACTAAAGCAGAAGCAGGCGCTGCAGCTGCCGGGAGGGCGGCGGGAACATCGCCGGCGCTGCCGTACCGCCCCACGGCTGCACACAAGCGTCGCCACGAGAGTCCGCGTTAGCTTTTCTGCGTAGGAAAAGTTTCCATGATTTCCACATCATTTTTTGTCCGCATGACAGAGCGGGTGGGATGGCTACATGGCTTAATGTAGAACTGTGGAAGCAATGCCTCGAGTTACTCTTCTGAGCCTTTTACTACTTTTCTGTTCCTTTAAAATAATACTTAATGCCTCTAATTATCACTACCAAGTCCCTGAGTTTTCAGGTTAAACTGAATTTAAAACTTTTTTTCAGAAAAACTGCATCCCTTTATCGCACACTTTAGTCATCTGTTTTATAAACAATCTCCTGCATCTTCTTCACCTGTCAAAGAATAGCATCAGAGTTCAGAGAACATTTACCACATTACAAAAATCATGCTATTTTGCAGCCTAATTATGCAAAACCATCCAGAGTGTCAAACACTTACTGTAAATACATTAATTACTACTGCATATTCCACTAAGGGCATCATTTGGCAGCAGATACTCCCCCCCCCTTTTTTTTTCCACAAGCAGACGAAGACCGAAGAATGGATTTCGGTTGTTGGTTCATACCCTTCCTACTAGAACCCACTTTTTCTGGATCCAGTCCTTTCTTACAGACTACATGCCAACATCAGTTTTGTAAGTAATCACAGAACGCAACTAATCATTCGTAACATCTACTTAAACATCTGCTTAAAACAAGACAGGCGATCTCAAAAGATACATCTATAAAACCTCTATTCTCAAATCCATGCTTAGTCTACAGAGGCCATCAGTGGTATCACTTGAATCTTCTACAATGTGGACAGTAAAAAGAAGTGTATGAGCATACTGCCTTTTATCTCACTACTGTTAAACATCCTGGACAATGGTTAAGAGATTTTAGGGCAGCTGAAAGTAAGGGTGCTCCTCTTTCTTCTTTTAGCTCCACTTCCCAATCAGTGCGTATAGTCCAGCTCTGGATGCCTGGAATCTGTTGCGTTTACACAAGAACACACCGAAACTATTTTTCTCCAACTGGTATGAAACCCCAAGAAGAGCAAGACCTGTACCTGAGAAATTTCATTCTACGGTGGACAATGCAGAACAAGGTGGCACCGAAGCTTCCCCTGCTTACTCAAACCCCTTCACCCCTTTTCACCACCCAGCCCTCTTTAGGACTCAGAACTCACTCCACATCCCTCAGTCGCTCCCCAACGTGACAGGGAGAACAGAGGAATGCTGTCAACTGGGAAAAAGGGAGGGGGAAATAAAGCATCTCCCCATTGCTAGAACAGAGAGTGACATGCCAGATCCTGGCAGCGAGGAGACTGGCACTGCACTAACACTCTTTCCAGTTCTGGTACATGACTAGGGGAAGAAGCATGGTAGCTCATACACATAGTACTAAGACAGTACAAAGATAAAAAAGAGTATTACTCATCACTAATCAGGTCTCTCTATGATTTGGGGTAAGTATGCTGGTCAAGGATATTATTTTGTCTAACTCGCAGAACACAGTTCAGCCAGTAATAGCTGTAGATAATCTAACACATCCAACAAAGCATGGACTGATGTATGGTAGGGAAAGCCAATTATAGAAAAAACAGTGCCTGGACTTCACGTCTCTTGACTGCACCTTCTCCTTTGTATATTATTATAAGAGTGAGTTAGTATTGCAGTAAAGAAAACTGAGTTCTCTGACATTTTCTTCTGTCACAGCTCTTACATTGCACATATTTTGCACATATGTTCCAAGAAATTTGGAGAAGAATTTTATGTCTATGTGTGTATGCTCGTGCTCACTTCATGGGGATGGAAGATGAAAGCAAAAAGACAGCTTGTGCACATCAGCTTAGCTCAAGACACTTGCTTCACTGTGACTTCACAAGCATAACTGTGCACGGAAAGTGAAAACGAAGCTCAACTTACTGGGAACCAAACATGAGGCACAATGCGAGATAAAGATCCGAAGAGAAAGGAAACAAAACCATATGCTTAACTTAAAACTTAATATGATCTGTGATTCTTTCTTGTAAACAACTTTGCCTATCATTCCAGCTCCAGGAACATTTGTTTCTAGTTTAAGGAGTTTCCAACTATATGTACAGCATGACTGGCAAACTAAACTGAGGGAAGCTAATTTACATGTAAAAAGACAATTGCGTACAACTTCAATGAAGTCCTAATATGTAAATGAAATATTTAAAATGTAATGGCAATCATAACAAAAAGTTTTTGGAAAAATGCAGTAAAAATGCCAACAATTAATTTCTGTGAACTAATGTAGTCAATGGTAAATGCCACTAGTAAAACAGGCAAACACCAAACTGCCTGAAGTCATATGAGGTTTTTTTGCTAGCATTCATTCAAAGTTTGAGAATCTTCACAAAATGAAGATTCACTTTTTATGCCACCTTGTAAATAAAATAAAATTAGTATTGCTTAAAGTACGAAAACTAAAAAGGATGACTTCAGGAAATAAAGGCTGACAATGTAGAGAGAAAGACCTTATACAAAGTAATTACATCCACAGCAATCTGAGAGAAAACGAAGATAAAACAACTCAATGGACTTCTTAAGAGAGTCTGTCAAGTTCTTAAACTACTACAGAATAATCTGTAGTATTTAAATGCAACCTTTTTGCTTGCAGCATATCTTCAGTGAAGGAAGTGTATTTTAATAGAGTGTACATACACTGTCATCCAGAACAGCCAGTTTCCAGGTGCTACTATGCTACACAATTCTATTTTGTTTCTTCTATTTGCCTACTTGGTTTTTTTTTGTTATGATATGCAAAATTTTAGCATCCTAGCTGGTGAATAACAAAGACGTTAAAAGCTACACTGGAGTGTGCAGTTCTGATCATGCTAGTTAAGACCAGATCTCTCAAATTCTTTAAATAAAACCAGGATGTTTTTCAGAAAGAAAACAACAACAACAACAACAAAACCTAAACAATTCTGAGGTCTAAGAAGAAGTTGTGATTGAGATTCAAATGGTGTTTTCTACATGGGGGAGACACATGACACAAGCGTGTCTTTTGTGTCTTTTGGTCTTAAAAACTGGAAATTAATTCAAGAATATAGGCATGCCTGTAAATCAACCCAAATAGTATTCAGCTAGCCACAATGGAGCTTTGCATCATATTACAGTTCAAACATCGTTAAGTTCAGATGGAAACGGCAGTAACATAGACACTGAAGGACTATAAGAGGGAACTGAAAGAGTTTACAAGCTTTCAAACTGATTCATATGCAGCTGACTGAATTAAATGATTTACGGAGCCCAATTCAGCAATCTCCCTGTTTTTCTTACATAAAGGAAATGTATCCCATTTATGCTAGCTGTACAAAATAAGCTTTGACATGCCAACCATTGTGGATTTTAAAATTTTTATTTCTGAACAAAAAAACCACTCCATAAAATTACATCTCCTCCCATACTGTACTTGACAACATTCAAAAGCTTTGAATGGGGACTACTAGGCCAGGAACAGGCCACTGATTTTCTTGGAATGCATGAGAATTTGAGATTTCTTTAGAAGGCCAGAATGCAAAGTTAAGGTTTTCCTAAAACCAAAAGGGACTAACTATACCTCTGAAATGGCAATTGCCAAACATGTACCAGTCCAAAGCACTTAGCACTACTTCAGAAGTCTCTTGAATCCTGTATTACAAGCATCCTGTACGACCTAACTTTGCTGGTGTTGGCAGACACTGAGGTCGTAACGGTAAAATGCTTTGTTTGGTATTATTTCCTGTTGGTGAAATTCACAATGTTGAACTAGGCGTACCAAGTTGTTTGTGGCTTTTGTTTTTCTTAGCACTTCTGGAAAATAAAGGACCACATGTTTGTTACAAGAAAGATTATTTGAGCAAACATTTCCCATCGCTTTAAATTCTGCCAATACACACCACGAAAGTTAGTGTTTTACAGAGAGGAAACCATTGCTGCTAGAGCCAACATTTGAAAGCAAATCATACTGCAAAGTCTCTGATCTATTAAAACATGATTCAACAAAAATAAAATGAAAACAGGACCTTTTTCCAAACTTCTTATTATACATAGAGGAAAACAAAAATTAAAAGTTTCTATTGCTGAGACAATTTTCATGAGAAGGCCATTACCATTTTAATGGACATATATGTATACACACATATGTGCGTGTATATACATGGTGATGAAGTGACTCATGCTTAAGTCTTCCTTGTCATAATACTAATTACTTCACCTTCTGGACTAAAACAGCAAAGGTCTTCAGGGTACAAAATTGTTTAAATTATATTGATTAGACTTACCGTGTAACCCCTATGACAGCATGGGGAAAAACTGTGGGTCTACTATATAGGCACTTTCTAACAAGGAACCGAAACAGTGATGGTTAAACAACAAGCATATAGGGAAGTCAAGAATCTTAAAGGCTTCCTTAAAGTACCTAGATACTTTGGTACCCACGTTCTCAGTCTGTTTTGAGCATGAGTAATCCGTGAGAATTTCCTGGCCTGCACAACTCCTGGTATAGAAATGTGTATGAGCTCTGGAAATAGCTACATTAAATATAACAAAATATAACCTGGAAAACGATTCACTCCTCAGACTCAAAAGCATTTTGACCCATGTTAAGCTGCCAGTTTCACTAACCCCACAAAGAAGAACCATTTTGTAAGTTTTTGTCCAATTTCTTTTCTCTCCCAAGCTGCACAGCTGGTTCTGCCCTGTATTTGTTTCCCAACTCTTGCAGATTTTCCTTGCACTTTTATTCTCCCTCACTCTACTACTTCTACTACTACTTCTCAGATTCTCTATTTTTTATTAATGAAATAAATTACAATAGCACCCGTAATATATTCTTCTGTTCAACCAACATATCGGGATCAAGAGCAAAATAACCTTGCCTAAGGCTTACCCTCTGGGGCTTTGTTAGTATTGTGTCTATGGTTTCTTCTTTACTTTATAGTAAAATTGGCGTAACACCCTTCAGCTGTGATATTGAAATCACATTTGCAAGCATCACTATGGATCTATGACAGGTCTACCTACATTTCAGATGCTTAAATTGTTAGGAGGCTTATATAAAAGTCACAGGTGGTTACAGCAATTTGAATGTCACCCATAAGTCCTTCCCAGCTCCCAGCTCAAATCTCAACACTACATTCTCTTCTTTAATACTCCTGATACGGTAATAGTGAGTGTCTTGTATCTTTCAATTAGTTACACTTTAGTAACTTACAGCTGCTGTAATTGGGAGGCCTGTTGGGAAAGATGAAGAAGCTGTTTCTTCTGAGTCAGGCTTCCGCACAATATTTAAAATGTTTTTCAGTAGCTGTTTATGAGCTGATCTGGTCACAATTTCAAGATCAAGGCTTAACTTACTTCCTTTCATCAGGATGTCAAGCTCATAGGGCATTTAATTGTTTGCTATAAAGGCTGTGAATTTAGGAGACATTCTGCTGCTAACGTTTTGAAACTAGAGCAAACCAGTCCAGTATGTTAAACGTTACTGCTGAAGTTTGTGCCCACAGCTATTTAGTTTTCTCTGTTCTAGCTTTCACAGAGTCAGCAGAGATCACAGCTGCTCCTTCATCTACTGAATGTTTCTGTTGTGTTGATTCTTCCTGCTCCGAGTAAGCCTGAAGTGAAAAGGTGAGTGGTGTTCTGTGTCTTTTCCCACCAGGAATAAGACCTTTTAAATTCAGCCCGTATAAGTAGAAAAAAAAAAGTCCCAAGACACTGGCGATTAGGATCACAGGGTATGAATTCCATACAGTAGCTTACTTGCATTTCTGATACCCCGGAATATTTTTCCGCCAAGTCATTTTGTTACGAAATGCTTTTCTATCAAAATTGTCAGGATTTTTTAGGGTTTTTTTTAGTATTTTTTTAAGTACCATTTTCTTTCTCCTCTCTCTTTCCCTACTACTGCTCTCAACTGCAAAGATACCTCAGTCCCCCAGGGGTGCATACGTACCCTTTCTAGATGAATTTCTAAGTTTTCATTAAAACACTGCAGCAGACAAAAATTCATAACGTGTTTTCATAATGCTTAAAATTATCTACAATGGGATTTTTTCCCCTGGCAGAGGAAGACTCATTTATCTTCAAGCTGCTAACCAACGGGGCTGCCAAAAGACTCCTCCTTTATAAACAAAAATCTGTAAAGAACTTTCAGAAACATGAGAAAATATGACAAGCACAGCTTGAGATCGTCAGCTTGGCTGGCAGAAGATTAGAGGAGGACAGCGGCAAGTTCGTGAGCCTTGATCCCCCGTATTTGCCACTTCGCTTTTAACAACAGAAAGCAGCTTCCTGCAGAAAGCCTGCCTCCCCGCCTTCCCCGCCATCTCCCCCCGCCCTTGCTCCTATTCTGAAATCCTCCCGCTCCCACTTCCTTATTTGGTTGCCGGGACCGTTCTTTGTCTGGCTGAACCCCCCAGGCCGCGCCGCGCCGCCCCCGGCTCGGCCGCGGCCCGGCTCCAGCGGGCCGCCCCGGGCGAGCAGCGGCGGCAGCCGGCGGCCGCGGCCATGCCCATGTAAGGAGCACCTTCCCCGGCCGCCGGCGGGGCGGGCAGCGTCCTCACACGGCCGCTCTCAGGCGGGCGTGCTCCGCGGAGCGGGCACCCTCTCGAGAGCTGCTGCCAAACGGCTTCTGGTTCCTCCATTCGCTCCCTAATTAGCAGCCCTACCTTTAAACGCGCACAGCCCTGGTGCGTCGCTTCTTAAGCTGCCGTAGCAGGGTGTGCAAACCACTGGCAGCAAGACAAAGGAGAACGAAGTTGCAAAGTTCCAGTGTAAAAACTCACAGATTCTTGTCATATTTTTCACTGTTCTTTAGAACAGGTTACAGCGTGTCCTTCGGGGATTTAACCGCTGCTTTCTGCAGAGGAAAAGGAATTCCTCAACGGTGCTACCTATTTTTTAAAAAGCGGCTATTCTGTTATGCTACATGAAGAAAGCAAGCGAGACTAGTTTTACTCCCAAAATATCCCTAAACTCTTTGAAGCAGTATTATAAAGAGCAGCATACCTGCTGGAAGTCGGTGTAAATTCACTAGCAGAACACTCCCTACTGTTATTACTGTTGCTTGATACTTACTTCTAGTCGTGTGTCAGGTACCTCATGAGAAGTACATTTAGCCTGCAAATTCTATGTGTGTGTAAGACTGACAGCAAGCAAGGAAGAACACTTAAAAGAACCGGCCCTGCTAGTCACTGTACTTTTTTGTTCCCATCTTTTAGATTTAGTCATTTTGAAGTGGACTGTCACGGGTATTTATGTGATAGTCATTTTTAAAATAAATACCAAGGAATCCTGCAGGAAGTCATTTCTTTCTTTAAATTCAAATGTGAAAATGACAAAAGTTCAGGAGAATATATACTGAATATGTCCACAGGGACAACTGAAACAAAGAAAGTTAATATGCAGAGAGATCTCTCTCTGACTAAGGAAATTATTGAGCTGTGACTCCTTAAAAGGAATACCCTTCACAAAGTAATGATTCAAAGTTAGTAAAAGTCTTGTGAGACAGTCCTCTCTAAGGCAGCCTGACTGGAAACAGTATTTTGCAACAAATTAAAGATGTTGCAGCTAAACTTCTAACTTTCTAATTCTGTTTGGGAGTCTGGGAGCATTGCTGTATTTCTCAACACGGTTCCTTAGTATTAAGTTGTGAAAAGAAGTCCTTAAGTAATGCTAAAAGTTCTTCCATTCTGGCAAGCTCCTGTGGATGTTTGGGTGAAGCAGAAGACAAGTAGCAGACTGGAACAAAGAGAGCACTGCGTTAAGTCACTGATGTATGGGGCAATAGTGACTGCTCCTGGGCACAAGTGCATGAAAAAAAAATAATTAGGGAGAGTACAAACGTGCATTTATAACCACTGTACTGTAACGCTCCTTCAGCTGCACCCAACACATTAAGGCAGTTGTATTTTCAGCTCAACAGAAAACTCACTCTGGTATTTTTATATTGCATTCTTGCCCTCAACAGAGGCCTGAACAGGTTTGTTTACTTGTGAGAAACTCTTAAAGTAGAAAAACTTAAGGAAACAGCTTAATAAGAATAACAGAATAAGAAATATATTGACCACATCATATTTACATTACATATGTAAACTACCACGCTAAAATTCACCTCAGGGGAAAAAAACCCAAAACCAAAACCAACAACTTACGGCAAAATAAGAGACATATAGGAACAATTTAGCAGAATTTATGTCCAGAAAAATCTCCTGGTTTCAAGTTATCTGTTTCGAGACAAATGTAATTAAAACATTCATAACTGACAAATAAAATGCTAAAATTAAAATCCAAAATACAGAAATGCTTTAAGAGTAAATTAAACAAAAGTCATAAGGACATATGATTGTCAAATAGTAATTTAAAACAAAATGGGATAGCTCATGGAGCTCATCCTCTCCGCTGCTAAAGGCTGCAGCAGTACTGGTTTATTTCAGAACAGCTCCATCATCTCCAGCAGGTGTTCAGGCTACTGACAAATAACTCACTGCTGATTCTGAAAACAATTTACTGTCCAGGCCCTGTCATCTGACATTAGTTCTTCTGAATGGAACGAATGACACCATAACGGACATGTTCAGGGTAGAAGGACATATCCTTCGACCTTTGAGGTACTGTTCTATGTTTGCTCTTTGCTGTTATGCCATATTTCCTTTCTGCAAATAAGAGTATGTCTCTGCTGAATGAGGAACTCGCAACGCTCTCAAGAAAGCTATCTAAAAACTTAGATAAATGCATACGAAAGCTTAGGCCTCTACCCTTGCAGAAAGGATGATCTCCCAGAGATCTGGAAATTACTACTCAACTGACTTTCAATGACAGTGCCAGACCTCTCTCTGTCTGGTCAAACAGGTTTCAAAGTACAGGTTTTCTCTCTCAAAATATTCCACATAGTTAAATTGCTACCACTGACCCCAGTGGCAATCTTTCAACAAGTAAAGCATATGTGTTCCCCATGCCACCTTCTCATTTTGGTAGCTGTCAATTGTGCTTGCACAATTGAATCCTTCCTTCTCCTCCCACAGTGAACCCACTCACTCAAACTACCCCACTGCACACAGTGAATCAACAGCTGCAACTACCCTGAGCCGTGGCAGCGTCTTTCTCACCGTCTTGAAGCGCTGCCCTCAGAGAACCGCACTGTATGCTGTCCCACCTGCACTTCTGCCAGAGTGTACTCATGCTGTCCAGCTCCACATCAATGTTATGTCAGTTTTATGTAGTCAAAAAATAGAAGGCTCTACAGGAGCAGTGAAATAGAAGTGTGCCAGGAAAGATCACATTGTTAACCCAACGGGCCTGAGTAGTTTTATCATCTGAGTATGAAGGTATTAGGTACCGGTGCACAAACATTTATCAAGTTTAGAGTACTGGCAGCAACTGTTTCAACCTGCTGCGGGGGAACACTGAACACATAAACTACAAAGTCCTTTACTATTATTAAAGGAATTATGAAAACAACCAAAAAACCTCAGCATTTTATCAGTAAAACAAAACTGAATTTCTGTACTAATGTTTAGCCTTGTAATAAAATTAAGAATACCAGCATTGTAACATAAGCGCTAAAACATTTAGTAATATTGTAAAGCATAATCAACAACACATAATCATATTTCTCAGACTTAATATCTTAACATATTCTGGAGGTATAGATACACATACTGCTAATAATATATTTTAATACAGAACTTCAACAAATCTGCCAAAGTATGAGAATATACATTGACTTAACTGATAAAAATAATTCTTTACAGATCTGTTGTACCTGAAACCTGAACACCAATTTTTTGTTTGTTTGGAGGAAGGGGTTTATTGTTTTGTTTTGTTTTTTTAAAACATAAGTGATCTGGAAAAAGAGGCACATACGATCAACAGTGCCAGACTCAGCACAGTTCTGTGTGGAGTTCAGCTGGTTATCTCCTGCTCTTTTGAGAATTGACAGTTTACTTCTATTTTTGGTTACTTTCTTCTAAACACTTTTTTTTTTTTTTGGCAAGAAGGTATATTTTGTCAAGACTTTAGCCCTTGGCTGCTTACTTTCTTCAGAAGCCTTTCAAAATGGACTGTGTTGAAAACCTTTGGAAATCCAGTGGCCTGTATCAACTAGACTTCACTCATCCACATGGTTCTTGTTGATTCTTTCAAATCGTTTGTATAGATTTGTGAGGTGCTACCTCTATTAACAAAATTTATTTTGTTTTTCCAAAATGTCACATTATGTTCATGATCTTATTATTCTAATTTCTTTATTCTAGATCATACTACTATTTCTACGTTATCTACTAATTTTTCAGATACCAGGCTCATCAGTCAAGAGTGCCCTGGAACTCCCTGAAAACTCTTTTTAAAAATCAGTGCTAATTTGCTGCCTTCACTTTATTAGCTAAATATACTATTTCTTTCATATCAAAGTATCGTCCCAAATTGTATTGGCCAATATATAATCTGCAGGCTTAATAAATTTTTCTTTTCTAGACCTTTTAGATATTCTTGAAAGAAACACATGTCCACATTGAAACAAAGGTAGTGTAATCAAGGACTGCTTGCTGCAAATTTCTCCCAGAACTTTCATGAAAAGACATGGAATGCACACATGCAAGTGTATAGGTACCCATAGGTAGCCACACAGACACAGACAAAGAATGGTTATTTCCCAGTTTAAAATTAATCTGTGTGGTTTAGCTGACGATTAAAATATGTTTGCATGGAATTACAGGAAAGATAGAGACAAGACACTTCTATCTCGGCATTTTCACCGTGATAAGAAAAACAGACAGTTGATAGGAAAAAGAACTCTGCATCATGCACTACATGCCTGAACTTACAGCATAGCACTAAATATTTAAACATAACTGGGCAGAAAAGCTTTTCATGATGCTGTAACTATCATATCTAAAAAAAAATTTTTTTTCAAGTATCACAGATTTTTGTCAACTAAATGTAAGTGGGACTCTAAACAAAATGCCATCTTTTACTGAAACCAAAAACATTTGCTTATTATCAAGATTTTGGTCAACAATATTTCATTACTACACATCAATTTATTGCTTGAATTGAATTCTCATTTAATCTTAATGCATGTTTTTCTGATTACAAACTCATGTGAGCAACATTAACAATATGTATCTCTGAATGAAAACCATGTGCATTCATATCAAAATAGTATTGCCAGAACTTTCAGTGAAGGAGTACTAAAACATATCTGGGGGGAAAACTGGATGAAAGCTACTCTGAAATATAATGCAGTTATGAGTGGTAAAAAGTCCTACATTTGACTTATATTTACAGCAGCAGCCAAGGACAATGCTCATGTACGAGAGAGCTGGGCACAAATTCGTGGGAATAGGAAGTAGTATTCTCCATATGTATAGTTGACATGCCCCATTGTATTGTATTTAGATCTGGAAAACATTTGCCAACATGTTATCATCAAAATGGAGAAAATACACAGAATGGCAGCAGAAATCACTGTCAATTGCAAGTAGATGACAACTTTCCAGTCTGGTTTTAGAAAGAAATATATGCTGCATGACTTCATTAAATGAAAACTAGTGATACCTGCAAGTGGTAAATAGTAAATAAGCACAGACTACACTGAGGAGCGGCAGAATGAAATTAAGAAATGACAAACTGAAGCTGACTGTAACGGAAAACTTGACAGCATTATTCCATAGTTTAACTCATCTCAGTTTATTGGGCAAAATAGAAGATCCACAGATCAGACAGTGCTAAACAGAGAATGAAGCAGCACTGGAATAAAATTAACTCAGCGATACAAAATAATTTTTATATTAACTCTCTTAGTGCACTGTACTAGTGAGATCTTCTTCCCTTGTAGGAGTCATGCTTATTGGATGCTCAGGAGAAGAACAGAACTTCTGAGCAACAAAACCCCACTATAACGTATAACAAAAAGACATGCATCGTGAAGTCTGGGACTGTCAAAGCACAACATGTTACAGACTTAATTTTGTCCTTTAGAAAGCAGGTTTCTTCTTCCTAGACATTACAACATATTTAAAGAAAAAAAAAGACTTCAATAGTAATTTGCAATAACTGATCTTACGTGTAATGTACTCCTAGTGGGAGTTCAGAATGACTTAGTGTGAAGATTTGTGGACAAGATTTTTATGCTCTGTTTACATTTTCTGGGAGCTTAAGAGAAAACAGTCTGAAATAAGCTGCAGCTAACATGTTACAGGAAATGAAGGAGAGAACCAGACTTCTCAAGAAAGATTTACATTTATATAATGGTGATGGCTATGTTTTGGCTTAGAAAAAGGAATGCGATTGTTCTAAAATACACAGAAAAGCTGTTGACTGGCACTTCTCCTTACTTAGTGGTCATGAACCACTCCAACACTGTATACTGTATCATCACTGTATACTGTATACTGTCTTTTTAAGAGACCTCTTTCACCATTGTATGGTACTTTGTTTGCAGACCAAAACTTCTTGCATCAGCAAGCCCTCTCTCTGTATGGCAACCGAAGAGACACTAAACCAGCACAACCCTCACCTGTGCCAAAGGCGTTGGTGTGAAACCCACCAGGGCATTTTCCATAGTTACAGGAGAAAGCATTCACACAGTTTGTTGCTAAGTAGTAATATGCTCTTCAAAGTATAGCATCATCTTTTATTAAAGATGTCCACAGCACATTGCTAGAAGAACCCGCAATCAGCTGCTTACAGCTTTGCAAAATTTCCATTTGTGCTGAAATAATTCATGGCAAACATCGGATCAGAATATTTTTGCTGTCTCTTTTTTTAAGTTTTATACAAAGAAGTGCCTTTGCAGTTCAAAGTTGAAATTAATAAAAGGGGAATGTGTTTCTTACATCTTAGGGATGTTCTAGCATGTGAACACTTCTGTAGAGAATTAATTTATTTGGCAGAGGGTCTTACTAGTGCCAGAAATAAGTCTTTTTTCTCTACACTAAACTACGCCTATATTTGGCTAGAACATGAGCTCTTTTATTGAAAAGTAAACAAACAAAACCCAGAAATTCAGCTTTGCACATGCTCAGTATGACATCAGAATTTCCAGCCAGATTTTTTCCCATAGATCAGAAATCCATGGATTATACACATAGGATAGTCTACACTAGGTGTCTGGACTGTTACTGGCTTAGCAGGACTTTCCTAGAAATCCTGTTCTGAAATCACAGATATAAGGCATGAGAACTGAAAGCAAGGACTTTGTCTCGCCTGCATTCCCAACGTTTGCTCAAGATGATGACAGGGCAACTGGATGAGATTCTGTATGAAGGTGAAAGAGTAGAGATTAAAGGGAACCATAAGATATTATAAACTAACTTCTTGTACTTGACTTTATAAACTTCTTTTCATGCAATTTTTTGTGATATGTATGGGTAAAATGGATGAACAAACTTGTCCAAATTAGTTTTAACTTCAATTTTCATCCAGTCTTACATGCTCAACTTCCACAGAAATCCTTTGAGAGAGTTTGCACCATACATCTCTTTCTGGGCTTCTTACCACTATTTTTGGGAATCATCAAGTTTTGCATACATCAGCTACTCAGCTGAGATGAACATAAACTGCAAAGGAATATGGTATCATAAAACCTCATTTCCAGAAAGAAAGTACTGTTAAGACAAATTTGTTTATACTGCAGTAAGCCTGAATATTAAAATGCTACATTTCATTCAACTGGGTTTTGTAAAATCTGTGAAGTGTAATATAAGACTGCTTGTTTTGATGCTTCCCTAAGATGTATATGACCTCTTACTCCAAATTACTTCACAGCTATCACTACACTTTTGCTAATTTACAGTGAACACATTTTTTTTTTTAATTACCTGGACAAGAACAGGTAAAAAGATTGTACTATACATTAAAACAAAACTTCTGCTGTTTCATCTTGAATTTTGGTTAAAACTTTACTCCTCTCCCTATGT
>VYZW01057237.1:995-16066 GCA_013401315.1 Balaeniceps rex | reverse complement strand
TATAGTTTACATTATATGCAACTTCTAACATACTTTCCCTGGGTGGCGGAGAGGACTTCTGTGCTGGCCATCAATTTGGGAAAATGTCAGTATCAGACATGAAAAACAGAAGGAAACACCAGCTTATACTTGACGTGGCTGCTGCTTTAGCCCTTAAAATCATTAGGTTACCACAGGTAGTTACTATTTATAGTGAGGTTCTTACATAACACTGACATTTTAGCCAAAGCGCTATTCTGTTTCTGTAGTCCTCAGGAATTAACACTATACAGCCCAGGTACTATATTTGATTATGACTATTCAAAATGGCATTCCACTGTCTGTGCAGCTTTAAAATATATTGATTTATTGTAAAGATATTAAAAATTCTTCCAGCTCTGTTTTCACATTCAGCTGAGAAACAAAATATAAATGAAAAGCCTTTCCTTGCCTTAGCAGCTTGTTACCTGTGTTTTTTATATAGCCCGTGTGTTGCTTTCTCTATAGGGGATGCACTACTGTTCTCTTGGGAAGGTATCCCTACAATTTCATGGCCATCACGCAAAACTTTGTGGTCTAGATACAGAACTCTTAAAGACTGTAAAGGGGCCTGGTGATCTTTTATTTATCTATTGCATGCTTAAAAAACAAGCCCCTTTCAAAACAAAATGAAACAAAACAAAAGTTCTTTTAAACAAATCAAACACTTCACATTGCCCACCTGGAAGGACCCTCCTTGACAGGGCTATGCAGGTTCCAGGTCAGCTTCACCAGGGGTTCTGCACTGCAGCCTTTTGATGGGATGCCATTGTCAGTGCTGGTAATGGTGCTTAGAGTACTGGTTCAGAACAAGAGTGGGCTTAGATTATCAATTGCACACGTGAAACATGAGCCATTGGAAGCTATCATACTCACAGCCAGTGGTACTATAGTTGCAAATTGCTTCTCTTGCCATGGAAACAAAGGCTGCTTTATTCTACTCTAAAACTAAGGTAAATTTTGCTAAAATTTCAGATGCTGAACAGAGTGCTCCTAAAAATACTTAAGATGGGAAGAAATAGATATGTATTTTATAAATCTGATTTCTGTTAAGTCAAAGAAAATGTAAGTAATCCTTAGGTCTTTTTAATTTAGAATCATCTGTAGAATTTTTTAAGAACCCTTTGCTAGCCCCCTTTGCTAGCCTCTTACTACTTTCACATTTTTTCATAGCCTCTTATAGATGTTTTTCCTGCTTCTCCAAAGCTCTCTGTCTTTCTCCTTCTTGTTATGGAAGAAGGAAAAAAAGAAAATAAAGGTACTATTTGACACGAGTTCCATTATTTCTCTTTAGCAGTTACAGCTTTGTGACTTTACCTTTGGATGAACCCAGCTATATTGAATAAAATACTTTCCCTGAGTGTTTCTGCAGAAATGATCAACACAGAAATACAGTATCATCATTTATTTGAGAGTTAAATCTCCATAGAGTTGTGGGAAATAGTCCACTATTACTAAGACTTTTATGTCTGTCTTTTCGGAGAATAAAAAATAAGGCTTACACTTTATGTAAGATTTGATGCATTTGGATGATTGATTTCTTCACAACCAGAAATATCACAAGGATTGTTAGTCTATTTGCTCGAAGAAAGCAATAAATTGCCTTAAAATATGTTGTTTGCAGAATGTGCTCCATTGGCTTTTCTATCCTTGATAGGCTTTCTAGCTCTCTTATTTCTCAATTTTATTCTAATTAAAGAATTATCTTTAAGACTTATTAAAACTTTTAAAGTTTTTTCTGTACCTAGAGAATAAGTTGCATAATTCTGGAATACAAGAGGATACGTGGTGTCACTCACAGGTGTTCCGCTGGAACCGTCAGGTCTATAATGATGCTTTTCAAGGGAGTACAAAAAGTTGCTCGAAATATTACTTTACTTCCATGGCTGTCATTTATCAGAGAAGCCTCCAGGTGCCATAAATTCATATCCTTAAGGATGTCTCTGAAGAGTTTATTCTTCAAGACTAGATGAAGACAAGGTAAGGAGGAAAAGAAGATAAGAAGATTACAGATATTTTGTAACAATGAATGAAACACAACAGCTGGGAACATGAAGAAGAGGAGTAGTTTGCCAGACTTGCAGCTCTTGGTGCAGAAGGCTCAGAATTGTGAATATAGTGTGATATTGTGTATTAAACTCAGTGATTGAGGTGAAGCTGGAGACTTTAACAGTCTGACAAACAATTCTAGGTTATCTAAAAAAATAAATTATAATCTCCAACTCTCTTTTATAAGTGAAAGGGCTCTTTGCATCATGCAGTGACAGGCTGTATGCTCAAATAAAATATGCAATAAGGTTTCAGACAGTATGTGTTAAACAATAGATCATAAAGTAATAATAGCATTAATGAGGTTACCTGCTCAGAGCAGAGGTTTTCTGGTCTCCTCTAAGCTCCTGCGGTTCTTAGAAAAAGTCTTAGTACTGCAGCTGTCTGACACTGACTGAGGTAGATGCATGTGAAATGCCTGCAAGGAGATGGATTAATTGCAGCCAATGGCCCTGTGCAGACCCTTCTTTCCCAAGAGTAGCATATGCATGGGATGAGTCTTTGTCAGTGTTTCCCACCACCTCAATTCTGTGTAAGTGATTATACTTTATTGGAAAAACAAAGTGAAATACCTACATCACTATTTCTATCCCTATGAAGAACAAGACAACGTTCTGTCTCTCTCTACCTTGATACGTTCTTATTAGGCAAAGCAGAAAAGACACTGGGAGATGCCCAGCCTAGAAGAACCATTTCCTCATCATTAGGACACTGCTGTGAAATGTGAAATGAGAGAAATCCAATTTCAGGTCTCTGATCAGAGGTCAAGAAAAACAATACATCCTGTAACTGAGCAGATGGGCCATCTTTGTTTACTGAAGAATCTCTTTCTCTCTCCCTTTAGCTTTGGGGAAACCTTTCCATGCATGATAAACTTACTGCCATGCAAGCATCTTTGAAACGGATCCATTTAAAAAGCAAGTTCTTTGGAGGAATTGGCATTTTCCACTAATTAATACAAAAAGAACTGGCAAGCCATAATTAGGTCTTATCAGATCCAGAATTTCCGGGATCAGCAGCTGTGTCATGCCAGTGTTTCTGTCTTGCTTGTGCTGGTGCTGCTAGTAGCATAGACGTTGGCATAACACCAAGCAGATGTAACAATTATGGCACTAATAAAACTTTTTTTTTTTTTCTTCTTTTCATTCTATCTATTAAGCAGTAGATAGAAAGTAACATAATTTCAACCTAATTATACCTTTTTCTATATTCCTTCTCTAAATTACTACTTCAAATTACTTCTTGAAATAACTGGATTTCCTGTGGGCGAGATGCTAACAACTAAGCATGTCCATTTAGCTGAAGGCATTGTAGCACATGCTGAGTTTAGCATTATGCAATGTTTCTGTATTGCAGGATCAATGGGGTAAGGTGAAGCCCATGCCTCAGGAAACCACAGCTTCTGATAGGCAGACCCAGCACCCACCTCTAAAAAAATTTCATTCAAAAGAAAATAGAGGATTGACACTTGTCACCCTGTGTTCCCAGTCAGCGTCAAAGGTAGCTGCAGCGTGTGTTCAGTGCCTAGGGACAGACGTCGCCATCACAAGTCCTTGAGCTGCACAAACTGCTGCTCGTGCCCAGAACTGAACTGAAGGAGTGACCCAGCAGAGGCGAGCTGATCTCCGTCACCCCCTGCTTCACCCAGAGTGCACGTGGGGAATAGCTGCTGCCTCCTCTCCTTCCACTACAGGCACTTTTTAAAATGTATATTCTTTTTTACTGGCACAGGCAAATTGAAAAGAAAAAAAAGAAATCCAAAGCATTCAAAAGATAAGGAAAATTGTACAAGATGACTGGATAGGTATTAAATTTCACTTTGAAACTGGCAACTTTAAGGAGACCATTACAGCATATCAGATATTTTTAAATAAGCTGTCATCCGTACAGTATTTTTCTAATTAAAAAAAAAAATTGCCTGCCTTAGACTTGATATAGTTTCACCTATAGTAGCATGGAGAAGAGATGCTTTTCTTTTCATGCCTTAGGGCTTTGATAGTTGTTTCATTAAATCAGAGTTCTGTCATTGCCTCTGTGAAGAAAGGAACTGAGCCTGGTTTTCATGCTCCTTCCCTCCCCTCCCCTCCCCTTTTTAAAACAGTAAAAGGCAAATTTGCGCAAGATAAAGAACAGGCAAAGAAAACAAATCCTACTCAGAAAATTCCCTATAACTTAATTAATTTCTCAATTACACTAGTTGAAAAGAACAATAGTAAGAGATTGTGTATTTTGTGGCAATTGAAAGGAAATGTTTAATTACTGTGTGTAAGTAAAATGACAGCTTAAAGCATTCTTGCAAGCAACAGTACTCTTTGGGGGGTAATTAGTGAAAAATAGATAGTAAACAGATGATAGCTTTTAGGCTAAACAAATCACTTCTGTTCCATCTCATGATAAAGAACGATAAAAGTGAACCTATCACACCATTCAGCAGGAAACTTACTTTTTATTTTGGTCTATGGTTGATTATAAACTGTTGGGTTTTTTTTCTGTGAAAACATCTGTACACTAAGCAGAGTGGCAGTGAAGAAAGCAGATAGTAGAAATATCTGTGGATTCATAGTGAATTCAGCCATTCAGTGACTGTGGGGTGGACAGACAAGCTTATTACTTTGCTGCTACCGAAATAAGATAACCAGATGGTTGATTGGCAGGTTCACTGTTTGGTGTCTTTTCTGAACACAACCAGATCTCTGGTCATTTGAGAACCATCTGTACTTACTCATTTTTGGTATATACAGTTATCATCACAGATAATTGTCCTATGAGTAAATGTTAAGGTTAGTACTAACTTCAGGTTTGACCAAATATTCAGTTAGAGATTGTCCTTCTGTGCCTTGACAGTCAGATCAAAAGTTCAGCTGGCTCATGAAATAACCTGCCATTGTACGCCAGAGGACTATGCATAAATGAGAGGTGTTTGTGAAATGGAAGTCGTTCCTTTTTCCAATGTGGTTGGGGGAACATATACAAAAAAAGGGACGGGGAGTTGAGTCTTGTCCCATTTGAAACATGGAGATATTTCAACATGCAAACCCCTTCTTTCTTGTCCTAATAATCCCAGTCAAAGCCAGGATGAAAAGGATTTTAAAAGGATGAACTGTACAAACACCAGACATACAGTAACCCTTGCAAGGGGTACGGCAATGTTTCTTGATTCCTGGTTGAATTTCCAGTGGAGAATGAGAGTTCCCTTTGGTCAAGCACATGGAAACCAGCTGTAGCCCTCTAGTGAGTATGAAGCAGGAGCCTAAAGAGATTATTTTTAATATTAGGACAGAATCAGAGTCCACTCCTATACAGGTGAAAAAACTGCTGTCATGTGGAAGAGAATGAGCATTGCAAATAGCAAATACATAGTAGCAGCTACTGAAGATAATGCTTTTAAATGTTGGGTGAGACTGAATAGAAGTTGAGCTTAAACAGTTTAGGAATATTTATCCAGAATTCTTTATAGTTTGGGAGGGTGTTTTTGACCTTTCTTTCTTTTCTGTCCCCCAGTAATCTAAAAACCATTCAGGTCCTCAACCAAGGGCAGTAGGTAAAAGCTTAGACCTATGCTGGGTTTGCATAACATGAGGGCCTTGCAGTAATGAGGAACACTCATTAGCGAGGTAGGATTCCCTTACTGTAGGGGAGAGATGATCTGTGATCGTGTTCTCCACTCCATTCTAACTGCCAGTAGCTGAAGCTGCAGGCCAGAGGCATCAGCACAGCTAATACAGAGCAGGAGATCCAGTATATTATTGTTTAGTTGTGTAACTGTGAATCGAGGCACAAAAACAGTTGGTGAATGGATTGTAGGACTGACAATGACTGCAGAGAGGAGATAATAACTTTGGAGACCTTATATCACCCAGCTGACAGGTTCATTAAATAGCACTGTTTGCAGTCTGAAACGTAAAGATGTATGTAACAGTGTCCTGCAGTATCTACATGCCCTGCCCAGAGTCCCACAGTCAGACAATGGCTGGGCCAAAAATAGGGGTTCCCCATCTTTTGTAGGCAGGCATACTGGGTTTATCTCATTTACACCTGTGTGTAAGGAGTAATGCTTGCACCTGGTGACATGTTAAGGAGTTAAAGAAAAATACCAGGTTCTTGGAATAATGTGACAAGAAAAAATTGAATCAAAAATCTGTTAAATAGTGATTAATAAATATAAACTATACAATTCTTCTCATACCTTTCCCATTAATCTGTCATTTAATGTCTTTTATTATTATTTTAACATAGAACCCACTTATGAAGTTAGACTGGAAGTTCTTGCAAAGGAAAATAGTGTAGCCTGCTGTCTGTGATTGTCTCATGTTATTCAAATTCTTCCTGGGAGAATCAAGCCTCAGGGATTTTTTCCAGACGTTATTTTTATTTATACAGATTAGATTATTCATTCAGGAAACAGAAGTGATATCATGTGATATTTAGACATACAACCGTGCAGCTCAGCTAGTGAGTTGCAACTATTTAATACTGGGTTAAGAGATCATTTTAAAGGCTTGTAAATAATCTATTATCTAATTTCTCAAATGATTGAGTGAAAAAAGCAAATTAATTTCTTATTTCCGTGAGAGGAAGATAGATATCATAAAAAGGGGGAAATGTGCCATATGAAATTGCATATTCTTTTTTTTTGGGGGGTGTGGAATGACATGACATGTAATTTGTACATACCATTCCAATAGCATTGAATAAAATAGAATATATGGAATTTAATTGAAACAGTGTTTTACCAAAGTGGCTGCTTTAAAATACTCGTTTTCATTCAAAATAGTATCTTTAAATGGAAGTTATGTATTTTCATTATGTGGTCTTTGAACAGAATTTTGGAAATCTTATCCCTTTAAGCTTAAAAAGTATATTTTGCTGAAAGATTATTTTTTAAAAGTAATGTTACTCCTTTTTCATAAGGAGACAAACTGTTCCCCTTTATATTCTTTCAGTACTCATTCATTGCACTTGCAGTTATCCTTCTACTGCAGAATGAAATCTCAACGAATGAAATATAGATATATTGCTTAAAAATTAATTGCCTGTGAATTTTTGGTCAGATGAAACTTCAGTTTGCATTTTTTAAATTCCTTCATCAACGTAATTTGAGTGATAAGTCAACATTCAGTTGAATACCAAATTTAAGCATAGTAGACTTTACAGATATTTCCGTGAATTGTAAACCAGAAGGTAATTTTGATATGTTTCATTTTTAACTAAGAATTGGAGTTCCCTGCGTATTTGTGTAATTCCATAATTAGTTGCTTTCCAAGTCGACTTACGCATTTGAGTAATTTTGAGAAAGAGGCAATAAAACCTCTCAAGTAGTTAATATGGCAAAGCCTCTACCCAGCTGTGATTCTTTGCAAATGTGTGATCATCATTCAGTTCTTTCTGTGTCCATACAGCTCTCGTTATCTCCAGAGCTATGTATTAGTGCTGCTTGAGAGGGAGGCGGATGTTTTTAATGCCAAACACACTTTCAACAAAGCAAAATTTTCTACCAAAGCCATTAACCTTTCCACACTCCAAGAAAATTACATCCATTTTCCATCAAAACAAAAAAAGAACAAAATGCATAATTTTGTTTTAGCTTAAAACATTTTACATTTCATTTTGGATAGCTTCAGTATTAAACTGTATTTGCTTAAACAACCATTGCAAATGCCATCCCTCCTGTTCTGTATCTTGGGATCCCTGTTGAACCTTCCCTCTTTTCCTGAAAGGTTGCCTCTCTGGTACCTCCTGAAGAGAAGTGAGGGGCCTAAAACTCCATGAATAAGCAAATTAATGTCAGACTGAGACATTAAATGTTTAGATGCTTTGAAACAATTCCCTCTCCTCTTCCCCACCCCCCATTTCAGAAAGTTTTTCACCCTTTTCTTCACTGGGGAAAAAAAAATCTGTAGGTAGAAAATAAAATGTTGTGCCCAGCAAAGTGAAGGACAAGAGGAGAGGCAAAGCTCCTTGATTCCTTCGGCTCATTTCAAGGCCTTACAGCACAATAGCACAGAGAAAAATTATTCTGACATCAGTGATGCCTGCTTATATTTTGTGGAACATGCAGGAATTACATTCGAACTCCTGAGGTGCAAACCCAGTGAACTTTCACAGGGATTAAAAATTAAAATTAAATTAAAAATTTTCACTGGAAAATTTTTTTGTAACATTGTAAACTGTGTGTTTATAGAAACACTACACCAAGAAAAAGCTATTTGAATAATATGAAAATATTTGGGCTGTGGCTTTTTATTCAACAGTTACTTGAAAACCTATTAAGATGAGCTGGTTTTTGAAATGCCATACGCTCTGCCAGGTAAGATAACTGACAGTCACCTGAATCATGGGTCTAGTCGCTACTAAAAAGTTAGACAGGGGAGAAATTTTATAATTATATTTCTTTATTAGAATTAAATTCTTTATATGTCAGACAGTTCTGTAATTCAGTGCATTTTGTCAGTTGTTATTCAGCGATGTGTTGGCATACTAACTGCCTTTCCCTTACTTTGATTCAGAGGGAACCTCATTTATTGCCTTTCCAATGCAGAGCACCCATCTGCTTTTTTCCATAAGGAATCTGAAACACAAATATAAAATCTGGCATTTGATAACTAAAGATTCATCAGTGTAGCATTCACTTTCTTCTTTTGATAACCAAATTTATTAAATTTCTTCCTTTAAGTCTAAATTTTAGAAGCACAGTTATAAGGGTGAATGATTGAACTTCAAAGTAATCCTTTAGTATTTTCCTAATGGATCAGCTGCTATGTATATGTGTATCACAACAGAAAGGGTCCTATTTTAGACTGTTTAAGTAAATAATTATTTTAAAATACATAGTTACAGTTGATGTTTAGCTAATTGGTCAGTGCTAGTCATTTAGACCTCCCCTAGGGTCAATGGAGAGAGGGATAAGGATGACAAAGGTGAGTTTATTCTATCTGTGCAAGACATGAATTTTAGAATAGATTAATTGCCCCTTGTTATCTCTCTCTGGTTATGAGAGAGAGAGTCAGGATAACTAGTTTAAATTAGATACTTGATTTTTAGAAAGCTGAACTAAGGTATCACACTAATAACTTTCCAATCTTTCTTGTCAGTTGACATTTTTCAAGACGGTTTAGCACAGAAAGACAGCAGTCTTAATTTTATAATTCTAAAACTTTCTGTTCAAAGTCCAATTTTGGTGATAGTCAAGTTTGCTGCCTTTTGATTTGCTTGATTTTTTGAAAGTAGTAGTAGATGAAAATTACAAAGATGAAAATCATTTAAGTATTAGGATGTATAAGAAGTTCCTGGGATCTCTTCTATATGACATCTGCTACGTAGACCATTACGTGTCATCTACACAAAACTGATTTGCTTTAGGATATGTAGACCTCATCCTGCTCCCACAAGCAAAGCTGGTGTAAGACAACAATTTTCTTTGCTTTCACACAGTCCTTCCTCAGTTCGGTTGTGGGCCCATTGTGAATTTTCCAGATAACAAGCTGGAGCAAGCCTAGTATAAGAATATCTAAAGGCATGGTATCGTCATTAGGCTTGCATTATACCTTCAGGAGTGTGCTGATGAGTTCAATGATGGTATGAAGCTTAGGATGGTATAAAGTTTCAGATGCTAATATTATAAAAAGATCAACATACTTTCTATAAAAATAAGTTGAGTTTTGAGAGGTGAAGTAATAGGAATAGGATGAAATTCAGAAATTCAAAATCCAAGGACTCGGGTACTGGTACAAGTTGCTGCTATAAACTGGAAGATGAGGAGCACAGCAATTGCAAGTGGCAAGGAGAAAATGAAGAATCTGAGTGATGAAGCTGCTCATAGAATGACTGCAAACAACCATTTCAATGCATCTTAGTTTTCCACTACATGGGAAAGAAATAATTGTATGAACTACGAATCGATGCGACTTTCTCTAAAATATTATGTGCAGTTCTAGTAGTTGCAGTTGGAGAAACATGAAATCAAACTAGAATGGATGAAAAAGAAGAGGGCCAGTATGCTGTTTTCTGAACAAAAGGTAGAATACACTACTTGGACGAGGTTGGGAAGAGACATGATTCCCATCTATAAACACTCCAGAGACAAATAGCAAGGGACAGGAGCTTTTAGAGCTGCTAGATGATTTTGTACTAAGCATTAGTTGATTTAAACTGCATCTACGTACATTTAGACTGAAATTTAAAACAAGGATCACAACTATATATAAGACCAGTGAGCTTCTTGAAACAATATTCTTAAAGGATTGATGGAGAGAGAATGTCTAACTGTTTTTGAGATGGCTTGATTTGTTTATGAGTTATATGATGTGAGGTTTTGCAATAGCAGGGGCATAAATTCAGTAACTCAGGGAACCTGTTTTTCTAATGTAGTTTAGAAACCATGCAGAATTGTGATGGTTCTTCGCTTGATGTTCATTATTTGGAAAGGCTTCATCTTGATCAAATTGCCTTCTCTCACCTTTCTGCTCCTTCTCAGTGAGTTAAATCTCCTGCATATTACAATGCTGCTTAGATTCTTTTATATATGACAGGCAAGCATTTTCAAACCATTTCAAGAATACTGATGAATTTATTGCATCTGAATTGTGGGACAGAACTTGATTAATTCAGCAGAAGGATTTTACAAATGATCTCTGCTTTCTTTTTACTTTTGTAATCAGTAGATAGGATTTATTTGTTTTACACGTCTCCTTGAAAAGTTTGTATTTGTCAGGCTGTGGCTTTGACTGGATATAAACCTCCAATAAAGTAAAGTGCTGTTTCTTCTTTTTTTTCTAGCCTGTCTATATGTGGTTAATTTTATATTAACATCATACACAGTATGTTAAAAATACAATTAAAATATTTTATTAATGTACTTTAAGGGTCAGCATTACATCTGTGGTAAAAGGAAAGAGAACCTGAACATAAACATTTTTACAGGTGGTTATAATTTGGGGGGGGAACTTTCCTAGAAGTGAGGCTGTCCTGGTTTGACCCCAGCCAGCAACTCAGCACCACCCAGCCGCTCGCTCACTGCCCCCTGGTGGGATGGGGGAGAGAATCAGAAGGGTAAAAGTGAGAAAACTTGTGGTTTGAGATAAAGGCAGTTTAATAGGTAAAGCGAAAGCCACACATGCAAGCAAAACAAAATAAGGAATTCATTTGCTCCTTCCCACCAGCAGGCAGGTGTTCAGCCATCTCCAGGAAAGCAGGGCTCCATCACACGTAACGGTTACTTGGGAAGACAGACGCCATCACTCTGAACGTCCCCCCCTTCCTCCTTCTTCCCCCAGCTTTATATACTGAGCATGACGTCATATGGTATGGAATATCCCTTTGGTCAGCTGGGGTCAGCTATCCCGGCTGTGTCCCCTCCCAGCTTCTTGTGCACCCCCAGCCTGCTCACTGGTGGGGTGGGGTGAGAAGCAGAAAAGGCCTTGACTCTGTGTAAGCACTGCTCAGCAGTAACGAAAACATCCCTGTGTCATCAACACTGTTTCCAGCACAAATCCAAAACATAACCCCATACTGGTTACTATGAAGAAAATCAATCCTACCCCAGCCAAAACCATCACAGAAGCTCTATTGCCAAGGACAAAATCGTTGTACGACGTGCAAAAGGCATATTGGTTCAGCTGGATTTTCAAGTGAAGGTGCAGGGACCTAGGTCCTTTGAAAAACTAGTGAATTATCAAAGTTGTTGAGTGTTGACATTTTGGAAAAATCTGACATTGGCACTTGCTCCTGAAAGGTTAAGTAGTAGTAGGTAGTTTGGGTGTGACCAGGTCTAGGTCCAGGTACTGTACATGAATGTCATTAGTTTCGTGGATTTTTAACTGATACTATTCATATATTGCATATGTTTATGTGGTTTATTGTATCAAGGACTGAATGTTGAGCTGTAAAGGTTATTAGGACTGAGAATTTTTTCATCTAAAAGGGGCAACTTGCTAGTTATGAGATATTATAAGGAAAGGACCTGGTAGGCTCAACTTATGTACTAAAATATCTTATGAGAGATCAACACTGAGGTTTCTGTTTTACTGGTTTCATTGGGATATTGCCTGTATTGGGATACTGTCTTAATTTTAAAATATTTTCCCTGCATCAGTTGCAAATCCTTATGAAAAGACCTCACTCCTCTCCTTTGCCTTTTTCCATACCTATTTTCTTAAGGATAACTGTAGTTTCCTAACCAACTCTACTAAGGACCTCATATGATTGATGTCATACTACTCACCTTTTGCTGGAGGAATACGGTAGCAGAATTTTGCTACATAGAAGGAGCCCATGAATATGGTTACAGCCGAAAGAACAAGAAACAGTTATTACTGGATGGTGCTTTGCAGCACAAATCTGTGAAATATTACTTAACTTCGAAATCAACTTAGCTCTTGCCTATTTCAGGAGTTTTATTTGTTTATTTGTGTAGCATTTATGGGCATTTTCATTTCAGTGATGAGTATGAAACACTGGGATAGAAATTACTGAAATTATGGCAGTGCAGTATATAAATCACATTAATATACATACTCATTTTAGGACAAACAATTCAATATTCATCTTAAAAAAGAGATAGGTGTGGAGTTTTCAGCAACACAGTATTTATTCTGTTCAGTGAGATATTGAAAAGACTAGGAATACATAGTTGTCACAGGTATGAAAAACAGCATCAGCATTCAAAAATACTGTTTACTTTTATGAAAATACAAGACAACATGTAATGAATTTGAGAGAGAGGAAAATTAAATTGCAAAAAGAATATATTCTTTGTACAGGCCAAAACCAGTGTAGATAGTATAGAAGCACAGCAGGATACAAAAATAGGTATTTGTATGGATAATAAAAGCATTTAAAATTGCATCAAGTAGGATCAGAAGGCTTGTGAACTACATATTTCAGAGTATAAGCCAGCTGATCCAGGGAAAGAAAGATTACAATTTTTTTTAATTGCAGTCAGTTACATCATTATGCATTAAGAAGTTTTTTAAAGTGGTCTGAAAGCATTTGATTACCAGAAGTCATATTGAGGTTAACTGGACCATGTTTAGGGTTTTATGGAAAGAACCTCATACTTGGCTGTAGTAATATTGGACAAAACAACAATGTTCTAATTTTAAAAAGTTTATCTTCACTTTCCTTTGTCTTTCCATGTCTTCATCCAGCACAGGCTCTGCTGAATAGCCTGGATGCATCTTCTTTCTCTCAGAACTCTGGAATCAGAGTTAGTTTTCCGTTGCCTGTAGAGGCCTCTGACATCCCTTTAGATACGCACTTGTGGAGTTCCTTACTAAATAGTCCTCTCTGGAAAATCAAGTGGTCCTTGGTGTCAGGCAGGAGCAAGGATGGAAAGGCAATTTGAAATTAAAAAAGAGAGTTTTAACACAGTCTATATTTTGATTGTAGTCTGGTTCTTCTCATGTGGCATAAAAAAAGCAAAAAAAAAAAAAAAAAGAGAAAGAAAGTAAAGTCAGTTTTGAGGGAACTTGCTGTGGCTCTGAAAGTTATTTCACACAGATGTAAGAAAAGCACCAGAGGTGCTTTTGTGAATGTGGCATTAAGACATCTCTTTTCTAAATAAACCAAAACAAACAAGAAAAAAAACAAACAAAAAAAACCCCAAGCAACCCAAAATTTTCAATCTAGAAGGGAAAAGATACAGGATACAGTGTGATGAGAAGAGTCATTAGAGAGAAATGATTCCACTCACATATGAAGATGCAGGTTCAAGTGTCAGGTCTGATGGATGACTCAGGATCAGTTACACCTCTTTTAAATATGATTAAAATACAAAGTTTTGACAAAATTTAACTTCACTGACAATTTTATCAACTTCATATGTAAAATCACACTCAGAAAAATCAGGAGAAGAAGCTACTGAATTTTAATATTTATTCAAGGGATTCACAGTGCTAATGAGAATTTTTAAACCTGTTTGACAGGTAATTTTTTCTCAGAAAATAGCTCAGTTCTCTTTAAGTTCTTTGCATTTTTTTCATGAATAAAAAAACCCAACAACAAAAATCAGTTTACTTATTTAAAAGTGAAAAATGTCTCCATTTCTAACCATTATTGATATCTGTGGTACCCACAGAGAAAATAGTCTTCAAAATTAACTTGGACAAATTAGTGTTTTATTACACAAAATGAAGAAGACCATATTAATTTTGCTCTCTTTGTATCTTCATTTTAGCACACTTCTTTGCAACTGGCATGTGACACTCCACAGTGACAACTAATCTGGGAAGCCCTCAATATTGCCAATAACATATAGCAAGCTGAATAAATGACCTTGCTTTTCTGAGAAATAAATAAGCAATCATTACTTGGACCGAGTTACTGAAAGATATCAATTGCTGAAGAAAAGAATAAGTTAAAAGTTTTGAGGGAACACTTCACATGAATGCTATGAAAGAATGTCAAGAAGGGAGTAGTAGTAGCATGAATGATACAGAATATGAGTCAAAAATCACACTGAGAAACATTAGGAAAAGATTTATTACAGGGTGATACTATACTGTACACTCACTTTGATAGTATTTTAGATGGTTAAATATTTCTGGGAATTGTGGCAGACTGTAACTTCCTTGTTATAGATTTTTTTAAAGAAAATGTTGCTAATATGCATCTGTCCCTATTATTTTATGTGTTATTGATTTGGAAACAATTTGAGACACACCAGTGATAAGCACTGCATTCCTACTAGTTTTATTTCTTCTGTTTCCCTAAAATTCTCATGTGTAAGCATAAACCCTCATAGAGAAAAGAACTCACTTGTGTGGGACAAAGCACCTATTCAAATAACAGCACTAATGAAAAGGAGCAGTGTAAATTGCTGGCAAAGCAAATTGCTTTTAGCATGAATGTTCTCTTCTTCAAGGTCATTCTGGTATAAAAGTCCTTTGCAGCTCTCTTTGCGTTATACATCTCAATGAATGTATATTTTTTTATGAGCAACAGTTACTCTTTATTAGCGTTGCTCAAGCATGTTTGTATGCAATAAGATTGGGTAGAGGGGTGCAGCC
>VYZW01057229.1:55560-73666 GCA_013401315.1 Balaeniceps rex | reverse complement strand
AAAAAAAAAAAAAGAGATAAGCATCTTTCGCCTCTTGCAGGGCCTAATTACTACTTTTCATTCTTGCTTTTATCTGAAAAATGAATAAAAACTTCCACTGTACTCTGAAGAAATGCAATGCATTCTGGTATCTTCAGGGTTCATATTTAGAAGGTACTATAGTAATAGCAAATATTAGCCATAGTCCTATAGCTTTTGAACAGTCCTTATTTGAAGGAGAAAAGTATCCATAAATCAAACAAAAATGCTCTTGCATAGAAGATGGCTTCACTGAACTTACTATGATTGTTCGAACCCCATTCTCCTCTCCCATGAATAAGCTAAACTTCCCAAGATACATTTCAGCTCAGGTGATGGTGGTGGGAAATACTGGATGTTAGATAAAAAGATAGCCTTAATATATTGCTTCATGCTGCTGCATTGTCTGAGAGTCATGGTCTGAGAGCACCAGAAGCTAGCTGCAGTTTGCCTAACAAGTCAAAAAAGCAGCATTATTGCAAAGGGGACAAGGGATGAGCTTGCCAGGTGTTCCTTTTTTTAATTATTAAGTCCTATTGGCAGTACACTGGCATACTGCCTTGAGGACAGAACTAAGCTTTTGGGAAAGGATTTAAAAAACTCACTCCAAAATGAGACCTCATATTGTAGCGGTTTGCCAAAATCTAATTTGCAATTTTAGTTCTACCTTCCATAGTCAGCCTGCACAGCTTTGCTTCACAAGTATCCAGATAATAAGCAATCTGCTCTTGATCCTGCATTCAAAGTACTTAAAGTGATTAACAGATCTGCACATGGACTAAGTCCGGTCTTTCCGCATGCAGCCTTTACCTACCTTCTATTGGGTACTCTGCCATTCATTTCAGTAGGACTGCATCTTTATTCTAATATTTGTGGTGCAGAAGACTAAGTGTTGCATAAGATCCTGTAGAGCACAGAATTTAAGACTCACTCAAAATTTCACATCTTAGAAGGAAAAACAAAGAACATAAATATTGTCCCTAGTAATAAGCAAATATTTTCCTCTCTTTTATTACTAACCATCCAGCAACAACACATTTAAAAAAATATATACCTTGGATGCAAAAGCATTTTAATTATTGGGTACGCATGAGGGTTCAGCAAATCCATAAAGCTGGCTGACTGTCCTCTTCTATCAACCTAGAGGAGGTGATGGATGTGACAGCACAGTTCTTGGATTTTAAGCCGTGCAGTTCAGTAACCCTAAAGAACTAATGCATAGTGGGGGAGGGGATAGGAAAGGCCTCCAGAGCCACGATATATTTAGAATAGATCCTTTCACCTAGCCAAGCTGAAAACAGTCTTATCTCTTTAGTGATCTGGTACAAAACACTTTGAATGCTCCTGGAGAACACTCAGGTGAGATTCCTGGAAAAATGGAGCTGTTCAGCTCCAGTTTCAGGCTAAATCCTACCGTACTGCTTACATTGGAACAATCTTCTAGCTCAGGCATGGATTATTGTACTCTTCATAATCAGTTAAATGCTCCAAGGAAAAAATATAATTACATCTGTACTCAACACAGTGCTTTGCCAAATCACATCAGTTTGAAAGCTTGCAACAAATCAAGAACTGTATTAGGAAACAACAAAAAAAAAAGGAAAGGGAAGAGTGGAATCACATGAATGACATTCATGAATTGTCACTCAAGAGACTGTCTGAAAAGAGATTTAATAATAATGCTGGTTCAGTGGGAGCCATTTCCAGGCAAATAGAAACATGAAATTCATGATGAAAAAAGTAGTGCAGAACCGTTTTGCTTTGGCTTCAATTAAGACATCTCTATGAAACAGTCAATAACACCAAGTACTATTCATTCCTGGAACAGGCTGGTACTCCACAATCTAGACATAAAAACTTCACAGGCAGCAGCACAAACCACACCAGAAGCTGGGGTTTTTTTGGTGGTTGGTTTGTGGGGTTTTTTTTTAAATCAGATTTAATTTAAAAAACTTAAGAAAAGAGGTATATTTCCATTCATCAGAACAAATGTTAAGGGGCTCTGAGATGCGCAATCAACACCAAGCTACAGCTGACAACAGTGAAATTCAGACTTTCTTGAATACTGCAGAGCTTTACCTTAAGCAGAGCAGAACAAGTTGCCAGAGGTTGCGAGAAAGAGGGTAGTCCTGCACTGTTGCACATGAAAGTCCATGCAAGGTAACAGCTCATGCAGTAAAGCTATCAGAAAGCTGTTCACTTTTTGATATGTTAGATTTCTGTTAGTTTCAGAAACTATCCTGATCCAGCTTACTCTGTGATCGGAGTATAAGTGACTACACAGTACCCTGATGAAGAATTAGGAGGATCCCCCAGTTACCAGATGACCATAATCATATCAAAGCCACATACTATGTGACTGATTACATCAAACAAGAAAAAGCAAATAAATAAATCCAAAGGGAAGATTGATAACACTTCAACAAGCAGAATTAGGCATACCAAGTTCTATTAATCAAAGTTATGGGATTTTTTCTTATTTTCAGGGTCCTTGAACAATGCAAAGTCAAAAGAAACTAAAGACTATTCTCTCTAACACCTTTTCCTAGGCCCATACTCAAAGAGGAGAAACAGTAGGAAATCCTGTAATACTTTCATGGCAGGTGGAACACATGGCCTGGTTCACATACATCCCACTGCCCTTACACATACCATCTTTACAGCAATTATAGTAATATAATTATAAAAATTATAAAAAATATACTTCTTTACAGTACACCAAGAACTGCCCCCACCCCGGAATCCCCAATTTAAGCAAGCAGTTGCGATAAGCAAAATCTTAGTGGCAGAAATATTTGCCTGTTACTAGTAAATGGAGCTACTGGCACACTGACTATCATTTGCTACACATCTAAACAATAAGTCTATAAATCAGCAAGGTTGAAGCCATGCTCACATTTAAAATGAAGGTTTCCAGTTGCAATACAAACAGCAAATCTTAACATTTATGAACAGCCAAAGCAAATTCCAGAAGCCTGTTTGATAAAGCATCAGAGGAAGATGTTGTACAGCTAACTAGGAGCTTAGCTTGTAGCTCTAAAAATCATCCAGGACTTAAGTAGTACAGCATTCAAAGCTCATAGAGGATTTCAGAGATAATTTGGAATCTATATGTGCATTAGATAAAGTTTGGTGTTTCAGGAGGGTATTTTTTCCTTTAATAAAAAATGGTGTTACAATAAATGCTTGTGGAATATAACTGCTTTTAGAAAGCAGAGTGGAAGGGCTGTGTGTGGTAGTAACACAAACAGCTCATAGGAGGGCTGTCTATCTTCTGGCTACTTCCTTCTGAAGAGAACCCTAATGATGCTGCACCATGCTGCCATAATGACTCTTCATAATGCTGCCATAATGACCACCGTAATGACTCTTCTACAGGCTGGGACCCAAAGATTTACTTTTATGTGAGTGAGTCCTCTTCTCCCTGATCTTAAGAAACACTGATGAAACCAAACAACATAATTATAAATCCTTATACATCGCGATAGTTTCCCTTCTTAGTGCATGAGGTTGTGTTACTACTTCTTTTTCATATCTGGAAAAAGTTCAGGTCTGAGGAAGGCTGAATTTACCTTTCCATTAGCAGTCGGACAATTAAGATGTAATTATCAGATATGCTGGTTAACTTTGGCAACCTTTTGGAAATCAAAGTCACACCAATCTAACTGAAACTATCCTAGAATCAGAAAGTAAACATGTTGTCGTGGTTTAGCCCCAGTCGGCAACTAAGCACCATGCAGCCGCTCGCTCACCCTCCCCCTCCCCAGTGGGATGGGGGAGAGAATCGGAAGGGCAAGAGTAAGAAAACCCACGGGTTGAGATGAGAACAGTTTAATAATTGAAATAAAATAATAATAATAGTAATAATAATAATGATAATGATAATAATAATAATTGTAATGAAAAGGAGAACGAGAGAGACAAACAAAACCCAGGGAAAAGAAAACAAGTGATGCAACCGCTCACCACCCGCCGACCGACACCCAGCCAGTCCCCAAGCAGTGATCGCTGCCCCCCGGCTAACTCCCCTCGGTTTATATACTGAGCATGACGTCATATGGTATGGAATAGCCCTTTGGTCAATTTGGATCAACTATCTTGGGCTGTGCCCCCTCCCAACTTCTTGTGCACCTGGCAGAGCATGGGAAGCTGAAAAAGAAAGTCCTTGACTAGTCTAAGCATTACTTAGCAACAACTAAAACATCAGTGTGTTATCAGCATTCTTCTCATGCTAAATCCAAAACACAGCACTATGCTAGCTACTAGGAAGAAAAGTAACTCTAACTCAGCTGAAACCAGGACACATGTACCAAAAAGCAGCTTCTTAAAATCACATGCTATATCCTGTACTTGCCAACTGCTTAAGGCTTTCATTGTCTTGTCATAAGGGAACATGCACCATCTTCAAAATGGGATATTACTTAAAATTATAGAATCATCTTGCCTGATGAATCATCACTTCAAAGAGCAAGACTGTGCTTAACTTCTGATGCTTCAAGCGTGAGTTTGTTTGCTTCAGCTATGTTGAAATTCTGAAAGGAATTGTTTGATGAGAAAAGCAAAAGTAAAGCTGCTGATAGAAATCTCTCAAAATTCAAATTAAGTTTACTGACATGGGAGCAACACCAAAAAAAAAAAAAAGCAGAGCTGAAAAAGTTATTCTAGCTTCCTGGAAATGCCACACCAAGGCTGTTCTCACTCTTGACTTGCTACTTAGAAATTTTAGAAAGACACAGATTTATCCCAGCTCTGTCACAGGTGGTCAGACAGCGAATTCATGGGAGCAGCACACAGATGCCTAGGTACACCTCCTGCATGATGGTGCTCAGGTCTGCTCATATCTGTTCCATGGTTCCATATGCACAATTTGGAGAAAGCACTTAGTGTCATAACTCTTGTTTTTTTTTTTTTTTTCTTAGGAGCAGAAAGAACCCTGCAGAAAAATATATGCAATGGCACAAAGACATGAAAAGGATATTAGATAGCTTTTTAAAAGTAATAGACACAATTTCACTTGTTAAAAATGAGAGGAACTCTTTCCATTCTTGTCTACAAAGATAAGGGTTCCCATTTCTGAAACTCTTTTTGCTACTTGGTGTGGGCAGGAGAATACCAAAGTGTTCTTGTGGACATCAAACTTATAAAGTCTTTCTATTTTTGACTTGCAATTAACAGTGAAGACATCAATTCATATTCAACAAACCATTTACAGATGTATTTCCATTTTAGAACTCTCAGAAATCTACTAAAACATACTGAAAATAAGTCCACAACATGAAAGCATCTGTCAAACCTCTCAGAGGAAAGTAGTTGCACTTAGACACGCTAAGGGGGGGAAAAAAAAAAAAAAAAACCCAAAACCACACAAAACCAAAGTAAACTGTCACCCTACTTCTGTGAATCCTCGGTGTCTCAACAGCTTAAAAATTAGCATCACTTTCAGGTATAATTTACATCTTCTGAACTAATAACACATGAAATTTTTTTTTTCTATTCTGTTCAACAAAAAGTTGTAGTATTACTGGCATGAATTTCATCATCATATTACCACATGCAAAATTTATAGTTATTTGGAATTTTTTTTAACCACAATACAAGTGACCAGGATATCAGCACAAAGGCTGATACTCTGAGGAGACAGAGAAATAAGCAGAGTAACCAGAACTAGGAGTTATGCACCATTAACAAGATCATATAGCATGTCCATAGAATGAGATAATTGCTTAAGGGCAGAATCTGAAAAGTCATCTTTAATCACCTTTAGGAGTATATTCAGGCGGTTTGAAAGGCTTGATTTCTACTATATACACTTTTTAAATCTGGGGGGGAAAAAAAAAAAAAAAAAAAAAAAAAAAGAAAGAGGTTTACTGATTTTTTGCTCCCTGAACTGAACCGGAGAACATCTGCATAAAATTAATCTCCCAACTGTTGTCGTGTCCCCCCCAAAAATCTCACATTTTTATCATTTTCCTCTTACAGGACAAGGGACCACCCAACTGAGGCCAGATCAATTATTCACCCAGTGTAAAGCATTCAGGTGCCATTGAAATAGTTTCAGTATACTTTACATGAAGCATTACTCACACTCACTTAATTGCACTGACAAAGGAAATCCATTCTGATAGAAGGTACAACATTGGAGGGTTAGTCAGCAAATTACACTGAAGTACCAGAAGCAACAATAACAGCGCAGGCTTCCAAACTGCTCTGCTAACATACTTTAAGCAGACCCTGGAAGATCTCTCTTCTACGACACTGCCAGACAGACGAAGAGGTTTACATTAAGTACTTTTCCTTCTCTGAAAAGACCATCAGAAGAGTGTCAATTATGAATGGTTTGGGACATGAATATTGCAGCAAGGAATGAGATAACTAATCACATGTTATCAAGACTGATATGTAACATTCAAATCCTGTTGTCCTTGGGTTGGATTTGAACTAGTCGCAAGGAGTCCCTGCTTCTAAATTCTGCCCATACTTTAAATAAAATAAAGGACAAGGAATATTGTAAGTCCTAGGAACAACTGTCCAGAGACCATGTGAAAGTCAGCTCTATTAGCATCTTTATGAACAGAAAAAGGCTTAACACCTGCATAAAATAAATAAGCAAAGCTATAGCAGAGTTTGGAATTCTTTAGAAAGCTAGAGCTTTGAATCTCAGGATACCACAAGCTTACCCTGGTGGTCCAAAAAGTAGGAGAGGTGAACACCTTGAAAGAACTAGAAGGGAAGAACTACTGACTTGACTGAATCAGAATTGTTGGGGTTTATTTTGAGCTCTGTCCTTACCTCTTTCTTTGACCTTGGCCATGTCACTGTGCTGCTAATCTTCTGTGCCACTTTGTGGAACACAGACATGGTGACTTTTACAAAGCACTTTGCTAACTGGCATGAACACCCTCAGCAAAATCTTTCAATGTAGTGCAAATAACAAACATATTTTGCTGAGCCAGTCAAAAAAAAGAGCAAATATACTTTTGCTAGCTCTCTGCAGCATTAGTTAACTGGCATTATTGCTATAGCAATACTGGCATATCTAACATTGACAGACAAACAGGACCGGCTTCATTATTTACAATACTTCACTAAAACCAACAGGACTGCCCTTTTCGATCCTAAGCATTACATGCCAAGTACCTTCCTCTGGCCAGAAATGACACTCAAATCACAGATAAGAGATAAGAGAAAGGGAAACTCTATGAGCTGTGCTAAACACAGTGATGTTGACTTCAGTGAGCATTCCTAGTTGCTTTTTTTCTATAGCTCAGCATTTAGATTATTTAGGAGCCTTCACAATGGGAGAGACCTACTACCAATTCTCTAACACACGCTCAGTGGAGCACCAATATGCAGCTGAAGAGGTAAAGGTTAGTGGTATCACCAGATGAAGAGAAGAAAAAGAAGCCAGAGAGGATTCTGTCAGACTAATAAGATTAATTTTCATATGGAATAAGTTAAATCTCCTGAATCAAATGTCAAAAAAAAGAGAAATACTTATCTCCTCACACAGCAGAACAGAATAGCTTTCCTGGGTTATCTTCTTTCTCTTGTGTAGTTATACGACTGATACGCGAGTTGGTAATCCCACCGGAACACTCGCCTACCAGACTCACTGCCAACTGAACTGACACTCAGCAAAAGAATTTCAGGGTCTCTAAAAATAAATCACAGGTGTACAATTCCTTCTGTAAAGATCTTTATGTACTCATTTCCTGATAGCATCCCCAAAGCAATGAAACAGGCAGCCCTCAGAACCTCCAAGATTTACAACAGAAGTCTGCCTCACACGAACACGGTACTTAAAATGTACAGGACAGTTTTCCTACAGTCTAAATGTATTAGCATTAAACGTAAAGTTATGATGATGAAAAGGAGGAAAAAAAAAAATGAAGAAAAATGATGGAACAGAAAAAATGTCCACCTTTTTGGTCCAAAGAAGGCAAACACACAATTGGTTTGGAGAGCGCTTTTTGACAAGGAGAATCTCACGAAACAGACACCTCCTGGAATCTTCAAATAATCCCCTGAAGTTCAGTCTCTATACAAGACAAAGTTACCTCCCAAAGAAATCAAAACCTTTACTATGCCATCAGAAATGTTGAGAACTATTCTGAGCATTGTTTTGGTACCTACTACTTGAGTCCACAAAGCTGCAATAGTTTAGATTAAAAAGGATTTTTTTTTCAAATCTTTACACATATATAATGGGGTAATTTCTCAGGCTTGTATTAAGGTACCCACTTGACTTATTTTACTGTTCAAAATGTAATGAGACCTTCTTAAAAGGTTCATTATGAAGTACTGTGCTTATGCATTCTGTGTCTGCCTCAATATAGGCAGACATGTGAAAGCAAGGCATTCTCTGATTTTCTTCTATTCTAGTAGAAAATTTGATTTTAAATAGGGCAACTCTGTTCTTTCCCACTCCCCCATCTTGTTCCCTAACTCTCAAACTAACTCATCCTGCAGCTTCAGATGGGTAGTGCAGGTCCCAGCTGGTGCTTGAAGGCAAGATGAGACGTATGAGAATCACTATTACTAAATGTAGGCAGTACCAATCAGTAGATCAATACAGCTGATTCTCCCATGACAGCTCTACAGTACTTGCAGATGTTTAGTACATGAAAGAAATGTGTCTGCAAGAATCTTTTCCAAGTTCTTGCAAGCAGAAGCTGTTCCTTCTCCAGAGGCACATTACTGCCTATCAGTTGGTGGGTGGTAACTTATGCAAAGAAAATGCTACAAGCTTGTAATTCTACAGGCACAAAGCTAACAACATAACCTGTTCTCGATTATCCATTATCTTAGTAATTGAGAAAACTACACAGTACATCAGAAAAACACAGAAAATGCAAGTCATACATAAATCAGGATGCAATAATTAGTCCACTAATCTTTACAAAACTTGTAAAAAGCTTTCCATAGAAAACAGAGCAAGAAATTTCCAAGATGCTTATTACATATAACAGAAAAGGGATTTCAGCAATGCAGTGAGAGAGTATTCAGGAAAGACATGACTTGAGCAGTCCAAAGTTGTTTATCCTACAGGTAACCATGAGTTAAGTCTACCTGCATGTATAGGTAATACACGCTTGGGGCGGGGGGAATGAACACCAAACAGAAAAGACCAACAGTCCTGCCCCCCCCCAAAAAAGCTCCACTGTTTTCATAATCTAATATTTATGATACTTGCTGTATAGATACACCCAGAAAAGAATATATGTTTTCAAATGTTTAAAATAGTACACATTTTTTAAAATTTCTCTTCCACCACACAGCACAGAATGAAGAACTCTATATTGCCAAACTAAAGTAAACAGCTGTTGTAATATGTCAAGCCCATACCTGAGGTTACTAATTCATCTTATTTGAAAACAATGAACTTTCCTTAAAATATCTGAGGTCCTTCCCTCCAGGACCAGCTCCTACATTATTTAGCTTCCCAAATGTAATACTGCTTTCTGCAGACTTAGTTGGGCTAGAATTTTCCTATAGCCATCATTTCTGTACTAGATCTGATGGTATCTTTAGTTAAGACCACTATGTAAATTCCCTACCTCTCCCCTCCAAACACAGGACGTCTTTGAATCCTTCCACAGGCATTCCCACTCATTCTTCCTCTTCCTTTACTATTGCTTCCTCCCAAATGAGGAAAATTCTAGCAATACATGCAGCAAACCCCTCAACTTCTCACTGACAATTTACAGTGCAGCACAATTACGTACTGCTGATTCACTGTGACAAGAGACATTTACTCTTGCTGCTGACAGTACAGATGTTTTCTAGCATCCATATCTGTGTTTGGTTGGTGACATTGTGCACTGGTGTCCCTCTAGTTGGGCTAGTTCTCTGGTTGATACGTTTCCCTTTTACAACTTGCAGTCTCCAGCCTGAATAAAACAGTGAAATACCGGGAGCTAACAGCTTTCTATCCTAGAAATAACTTTCACTCTAAACCTCAAAAATGTTCAGATAGCATTAAGCAATAAAGTCTTAATGGCCTATTAGCAAAATAAGCAAGTAAATATTTTCTTAGGTAAGGAGGAAAGGTCCAACACTTAAAGGCAACTATTTCTTATTCACAGATGCAGCCAGTCATCCATTAACCAAGCCAATCAATCCTTCATTTTACAGCATTTATCAATATGCCCATATATACTGCCATCTGTAAGGGAAGGGTTTAGATATTAGGAAATCTTTATAGCCATTAAGATTGCCTTACTCTAACAAAAAGGGAAACTTTAATAGTATAAGAATAATATTATAGAAACTAATTTGAAAGGTCTCATAGTTCCTATTTTCAAACTCACTAACAGGAGTTAATAATACTTTTTTTTTTCCTTCACAACAAACTATGTAAATTCACTGCCACAAGATCTGAGGCCAAAAAAACATAGGAAGATTCTGCAAGGCCTGGAAACTTACAGTATTGTAATGGTTAATGCTAGCTCTAGTGAATCTATTTAAGATATTAAAATTCCCATCTGTCAGACCTCTTTGCTAGATGTTACTGCCCTCAAAACAAAAGACAACATGTGCCTGCATCCCAGCCACCTGGTTCATAGCGTTTCTTATTAACTCAAGCCATAAATGAAAATGAGTTCATACTAACACACCTATCTAAACCACTGCAGCCAGCATGCAGGTACGTGTTTGCTCTTGCCATCTAGACACAGACAAGCAGAGAGAAAGGCTAAACAGCTGCATGCAGGCATCAGGATAGGAGATTATGATCTTTAAACCACTGCACCAGTTTGCTCCCACACTCATAAATAATGTTCCATGCATGCGTTTGACTTCAAGACCATTTTAAGTTGGAGAAAACAGACACACTACAAAAACAATACCCAAGTGGCAGACAATAATGCTATTAGTATTACAGAGTAGCTATTCACCATGATTTCCAGAATCGTAACTACCAAAGTTCAGTCCCCATGCTCTATTTGGTCAGCTGCATCCCATGTAAAGCACCACAAACATCAGCTGAAGTCCTGGGTGTACAAGGGAAACCACTGGGACGTTTCATTTACCTGAGTTAATGTTTCTGTCAACACAAGCTCTATGGGGGATAGAGAGAAGATCCAATTCAGCAGGGATGGTTTAAATCTCCCATAAGGAAAACAGGCTTGCATCTCATCTACACAGCAAAATCTAGCAAGTAAAATGAAAGCTTGGGAGCATTTATCTTTCCAAAGGAGCATTTATCCTTCCAAAAAGTGGAAGAAGAACACACATTCTAAGTTCAGCAAGACTTTCCAACATACAGGAGTCTGCTGAAATTCCAATAAAACTGAGACACTGTATATATGAACTACTAGAGAAGCATGCTCCATTTACAGTTGCTTTTGCATCCAATCATTTAAGTTGCTTCTACAAAGTGAAAGCATTTACACGTTTCCTGTGGTCTGTAGCACAATACTGTAGAAAAATAAAGCCCTCTGGGATTGAATTAGAGGATACAGTGGTTCACAAGAAAGATCACTAAGTTAACGTTACTCCCCTCTCCTCTTTGTACGATTTCTTTCCAAAACCCTGTCCCAGCAGCCTGGCTGTTCACTGTGTAGCACTTACTGTTGCTGGACTTCAGGTCACGGTGAATTATGGGAACAATTGCTTCCTCGTGCAGGTAGTTCATTCCCCTCGCAATCTGTACTGCCCAGTTCACTAATATGTCAGGAGGTATCCTTTTACCAGACAACACTCTATTTAGCGATCCTCCACGGGCAAACTCCATGATCAAGCAAAGATTGGGTTCCTTCAAACACACGCCCCTGAGGGCAATGATGTTGGGATGCTTTAACATTGCAAAGAGCTTGGCCTCTTGGCGGACATTCTCAATGGTCTGGCTGATGTCCTCATCAGGGTCATAGCGAGCTGCCTTGACAGCAACCTCATCTCCTATCCATACAGCTCGATACACTTTTCCGAAGCCCCCTATGCCAATGATTTCCTCCAGAACAAGCTCTGAGAAGTCGATCTCCAGGACTAGGGAAAGAGGGAAAAGAAAAAAAAAAAAAAAAAAAAAAAGATGTAAACATTTAGCAACTATACAGCCTGCACATCAGCTGAAGGTCCATGCAGCTCACCCTCACCCATGGAGGAAGGGCCAATTTTCACTCCAAAACAATACAAATGAAAGCAGTCATCCCTTCTGACAATCCTTCATTGCCAAATAGTGTGGTAAAAAAGATCTTGCAGTGTCATAAAACCTACAAAGTACTCACTGTGAATGGTGATGAATTTGACCTAGTGGTGGTGAATGACATGCTTAATAAAATAGCCTCCTCCTAACACGACTAAACTCTTATAACACTGACACCCCTTTAAGGATAAACCCTCATTTCCTGCCCTCAATGACAGTACAAGATTCCAAAAAAGAAAAACACACCCACAGGCTAATCTTCACTGACTTCACTACAGTGCTTAATGTGACATAGCTAAAATTCAACACAAAAATGGGTCTGCTCCTGCATTTGTCCCTTATTTGAACGTCTCTTATTTAACTGCCACTAACAATGTTTTAGCCCTTCCCAAATCATGCTTATTCTTCCACATCTCTACAAGCTTTGCAGATTCGTTCCCCACGAGATCTGCTAACCAATTCTGACACTACTGACAATAGTGTGACAAACAGATGGATCAGACCACATACTGAGTATGCAGAGCTAGCAATAAGGAAAACTTTTTTATTAATGCATACTGCATTTTTATTACAGAAATTATATGAAATAGCAGAATCATCATTTTCCACTGCCATGCACTCACAGCTACACTTTACAGGCTGCCACAGTAACTGGTGGCTACTTGGTGTTGTATAATAAAAGTCTACAGATCCAGATGTCTTAATTCAGCATATAAATTGCATCTGGAGCAAAAGATGTGAGAAAATGTATCCTGTACAACCGTACACTAACCATAGTTTATGCTTACAGATGGCCAAAAGAACCCATGCAATACTGACTAATGTAGAATGGAAAACCCACATACTGACCAATGAAAACATGCTGACACAGTAGGCCACTGGTGAGATAGCACTGATGCTAGTCTGTCTGACATTTTGGTGGTTACCAATTACAGTCAAAGAAATTTTCAAAAGTTTTAAAGGAAAGAAAAATACCACAATGCAAGGATTTAAGCAGAAAGTCACCAAGGCTTTTAATACTTTTCTGCATTTGAAATGCCAAATCTGACATGGTTCCCCTGCTTTGTCTAGTAGAAAGGAAGTTAAGTCTGTAATGGACTTACTTGATGTAGGTATTAATTCAGAGTACTGTACTATTACTACTGGGTTTTGTAGTTATCGATTGTATATGTAAACCTCTCCACTGTTTTTAAAAGAAATTACGCTGTCATATAAGGCAAGGGAGCAGGTTAGATTCCACTTAAGTAAAGTATTTTAGTTATTCCAACCAAATGTCTTTCCTAAGTATAAGTCTACAGCACAAGACATTGCCACAAAAGTGTATGGAGTTAATATGAGCTCTGCTGTCCACAACTGCAGACTTTTTTTTTTTTTTTTTTTTGACTGAGCTCTGTCTTCCATGAACATGATTTTAAAAAGTCTGGCTTACTTTTGTAAGTCGGTCAAACCTATGAGCTAGGAGTTGATTACATATAGGGATTATATCATCAACCTTCCTATGCAGTACAGCCAATACATCCAAATCCTCAGCCAGTGTAATAAGGATGCCCACGTTCTTTTTCCTAGTGTTCCATGAACAAAAGATCAATGAGAAACAAGATCGAAAATTGACGAGGAAAGTCTTCCAGAAGGAGGAAAGGCCCTTTCCTGTCCAGAACACAAAAAGAATTTATTTGTTTGTTACTGCGAGTACATCTTTTGGGTAACGCTCTGAACTTCAAGGATTTACACAACAGAGAAGGTTTCACTCCTACAGTAGCAGCCTTGATGTTCAAATGCTCATGAGCTACAGATTCCTAGAAAAGATGAAGGAGTAGGTTCTGACCAGAAACACTGAAGTTTTAGAGCAAGACTGTAATGACAATAACTCCATATGAGACAATAACAATATGACACTAGCCTCTCATTGAGAATACACAAAAGGAGCTGCTCTGGTATTTCTCACTGATAAAACAGCTAAAGAAATCAGATGCCGAGTCCTATCGCTTTCACTCAACAGACTTTCAGCAGTGGTAGAATGCTCACTTAACCTGCTCCTAGGGTCAATTAAAAGCCAGAAAATGAACAAATGCGTAAGCCACAAAGCAAGATCGACGGACCGCCCCCGAACTCCCTACACGCAGCGTTCTGGCGGCATTCACAACCGGCGTGGTCCTCGGGCATTCCACGGACTCAGAAGGCGTCACAGACCGCCGAAACAGCGCTCTCCGCAGCTCGGCGGCGGGGGCGGGTCGGGCGGTGCTGAAGGGACAGCTCCGCCGGCGGCAGAGGCGGGGCGGGCCGGGCCGAACCCGACCCGCGGGCAGCACCCGGCGCCCCTCCCCGCCCCGCCCGCCAAAGCTTCCCCCAGCCACTGGTGCAGAAAAGAAGTGCGGCAGGCAGAAGGAGATGGGCGAAGGAAAAACCGAAGACATGGAAAGCAAAACTCTCTCTGTATGCTGTCACCCATCGTACTTCGGGGGGGAGGGGAGGAGGGAAGTACCCCTGCTGGATGCATAAATGAACTAGAACAACTCTGGGATATAAAACAGTGAGATTTATCCTTCCAGATGAAACATTCTGTGTTACGCTGCAAGATATTTTGCAAAGAAAGTCTTCTCTTATTTGCAAGTACAACCTTAGCTTCACTTTGAAAATGTATGCTTCTTTGAGGCAGACTGGCCAGCTCACCCTCATGGGTAGCTTAATCAGAAAAGAAAAAAAAAAACCAACTCATCTTTATTCTAAAGCTTTGTTTGTTTGTTTTTAAAAGTATTTCGTGTTGCATTAGTTTCTTCGTTTTCACAGACTCAGTTATACAGCTACATTAGTGCACAAAATACTTGCTTTTCTTCACCTTTCTAAACACACTAACCCCTTTTCTAAACTCCAGCTTAATTCGGCAGACGTGCTGTACTGGACTGTAAAGGCAATGGGAACGTTTAAGATGCATTTTTTTGCCTTAGAATTTAAGAACTGAAGTGCTATCACTCCCCTGGGGACCGATCAGGAGTTACAGAGCCTGTACACCATGAACCAGTGGCCATGTTGACAACTGCAAAGTAGCTGCTGTTTAATCAGCATTTATTATACCATATGATTGAGCTATTTAATTCAGTCCGTAGTGTGTAAGAGCCCACAGTGCAGATGAAGGTCCTTCAAGCTGGCCCACCGCTGACAGCCTCAACAGGCTACTTTTATCATTCACTGTACCCCCACTGAGGTAAGATTCGAGCACACTACGGGGATGGCTGAAAGACAGCATGCAGCTACTAGCTATACTACTACCGCTCTCAGTAGAAGCGGAATCTCTAGGACTTTAACACCTTCATCAAATATGAAGACAAACTTTAGGAAAGAAACTAAAAATAGCTTCTACACCGAGGTGCACATGTCTGGCATGACAGCTTGCATTACTCCTGCAAAACTTTAATACTTCATAGCCCAATAAGCAAGTTAACAGTAGACTGTTACTCCAAAAAGCTCTCACACTAACATCACCAGCTCTGAAAGTGGGTATCATTCCTTGCAAAGGGATTTCTAACATTAAACTTGGAAATCCAATTCAACAACAGCCAAATTACCTCCTGTCCAAATTGCACTGTTTCTTTAAAAAAAGAAACATTCTCCTTTAGCATACCAAAAACTTATTGGAGGGCAATAAATACTACCCTGTCATGAACATATGGTTGATAACTTGAGAGAACAGAAGTAGTATAGTCCTGTCATGGCACTAGAAGGGTAAGACAAGGATACAGGGGGAAGGTGTGACTCCGCAACTGTTCCTGAACTATCAAACCACAGAAGTGTAATAAAGCAGGAGAATCCATAGTTACAAAGCCTGCACTTGAACAGTTAAAATAGGAGGGGAGCTGAGACTTGAAGAAGTGCTGTAGAAATGGTTCTCCTAACTATCCTTTGAAGGTTCTCCAAACTATTTGCCTTTGAAGGCAAAACCTAATAAGCATCCACAGCGCTTTCTGCGTGCAGATAAAGAAAAATAATTTATCTGTACTGTTCCAGCATGAAAGCAAACACCACCACTGCCCAATCTAGTCCCTTCACAATCCCAAGGGCAACACCATGAATTACTGAGTTTTTACCTAAATGCTTTCAAGCAGAACACAGAATAAGAAAAAAAGCTATTAGTTGTATTCCTTGGAGATATGTCCTAGATAGGACAAAGCATCTTTTTACTCCCCTTCCTTTCTAGAAAAGCCTACTAGTCTGAAGATTTTTCTCTGCCCCTCCAAAAAAGCTTTATTCTTACCTGAATTGTCAAGAGTGATAGATAAACAGAATCTAGAAACAGTCATTCCACACCATTTCTCTTTCCACAATTGTACATAGTGGCTAAAAAAAATGTAGAGATGAGATGGCCCTATTCTCTGGCTCCAACAAAGGCTTCAAAACTGCACTGAAGTTCACAGAAACAAACCAATCCCTTCGTGCCTTCAGCATCACAACTTAGTCAAGCAACCCTCGGGTAGGCCCAGATATCCAAACTTGGAGAAAACTCATTCACAGGTATTTTAGAACAGAACTTGTAAGAAGGTAAAGAGCTAAGGAGGAACCTGGTAACACAAGTCAACTTAGTAATTTTTAAGGCAGAAGTAATAAGCTTTTGGTCAGGAGAAAGGAAGATGTTGAACACGTATTAGCAGTGAATCAACATTGCAGAAAGCAACTGCTTCCTATCCAGCAACCCCTCCTTAAGGATATTCTTAAAGGGAGGGTCACCAGGGCCCCCGGTGACTCCACCACTGCCTAGCCACCAAACCTCTGCCGTTGGGTGAAAACGTATCAGCCCCTGGAAACACAGGACTTAACAACGGGAAACAGCTCCTGGCGCCAATGAAACACTAACACACGGAGCTAGGTTCGGCCTCCCCGGAGAGGAGCGCTAGCCCGGAAGACAGAAGGGCACTGGAGCAGCAGGAATGCGGCTGCGGGTGGGAAAGCGAACCGGACCGGAGAACAGGGCCGGGGCAGCCCTGGCCCAGCCGAGCGGGGCCGCCGGCCTGGGGCAGCCCCAGGGCGTGACGGGCCGGGCCGCCGCAGCCTCCTCCGCTCCCACGCCAAGGGCCATCGCGGGTCCCGCTCGCCCCTGCTTCCTCCGCCGCCGGCCGGGCCCTGCGGCCTCCCACAGCCGCTCCCCACCGGGCCGGGCCTCCCCCCGCCGTGGCAGTCCCGCCTCCCCTCAGGGCCCTCGGGAGGGCCGGGCCGGGACTCCCCCCACACCATCCCGGCAGTCCCGGCTCCCCTCTACCGCCGGCGGCCCCAGCTGCCCCCGGGCCCAGAGGAGGGCCGGGCCCGGGCCTCTCCCTCCCTCCCCGACTCCCTCCCGCCGGTTGGCGGCGAGGGACCACGCCGAGCCCCCCGCCCCAGGCCCGGGCCGCCTTACGCTGTATGGCGGGGGGCGGCGGGTAGCGGGCCCGCAGCTCCGGGCCGCCCCCCTGCACGCCGCTGCTCACGTAGTTGCTGGGGAAGATGCCGACACGCTGGTCGATCTTGCCCGTCCACCAGCCCTCGTCGCCGGACACGTGCGAGTCCCGGGACAGCACCTGCACCACGTCCCCCGGCCGCAGGCTCAGCTCGTCCTCGCCGCACGCCTCGTACTCGAAGACGGCGGTCCAGAGCGGCCCGCCGCCCGGCGGCTCCCCGCCGCCCGCGCCCTCCTGGCTGAGCTCTGTGAGGGGCTCCATGGCGAGGCTGCTCCATAGGGGGAGGCGCCCGCGGCAGCCGGGCGCTACGGGGGGCGGCGGGGCCGGTACCGCCGCCTANCCTCCGCCTGCCGCCGCGGCCGCGGCCGCGCATCCCGGAGCCACCTGACTCTCTGGCAGCTTCGGCGGCGGGAGGGGAGGGGAGGGGAGGCTCCGCCTTCTCGCCACCATTGGCCTCCGCTACCGCCCGTCAACACCGCCCTCACCTGATTTCGGGGCCTCGCCCTCTTGGGCACGGCCCCCC
>VYZW01057229.1:35361-55479 GCA_013401315.1 Balaeniceps rex | reverse complement strand
TGTCAGCTTTCGCTCCCCATTGGCCCGCGCGGCGCTTGTCAGTTAAGCGCTCCAAGCTCCGCCTTCCCCGCCGCTTCTCATTGGCTGCGGAAAGGGGCATGACACGGGAGAGGGTCGAGGGTGGGGCGACTGGGTGGGCGGGGCGACTTTCGGCTGCCGGCGGCCAGAGGTTTGGGGCCGTGCGGGGCGCTGCTGGCCAGCGTCGGGGCGGCCGCCGCCCCTGAGGGGAGGCCGGGCCGGGCCGGGCCGGGCCTGCCCTGCCCTGCCCTGCCCTGCCCTGCCCTGCCCTGCCACCGCCACCGCGCAGTGGCTGAGCGGTCCCAGGGGAAACACCGCTGCTCTCTCCTTAACAGTCCTCGTCCCTTGGGGAGGCCGCTGCCCGGCGTCGAGGCCTGCTCCGCCGCCCGTCGACGCCCTCTCCCCGCTCCCGGGCGCAGGGGTCCCGCCCGGGCCTCCCGAGGGATGCCGAGCCAGGCCGGGTCTCCTGTGGGCGCAGGCGGTTGGGATTTAGCGTGATGGCCCTGTGTCGGCAGAGCTGCCTGTCCTGGCATGTTTCCCGCTCTTCCTGGGCCGCCGGAGCGGCCCGCGGCCCCGCTGCCCCTCCTGCACCCTGAGGGACCCCCGTAGCTCTGGCGCAGTCGCCTGGAACAGGGACTTCGGCCAGAAACCAAATCAAAGTCGGGGCCAGGAAGGTCTTTGTTTCGAGTTACTCTATCCAGTCGGCTTGTACTTCAACACAGGTGTTACCTGATTTTTGCACAAGGTTAACATGGATGCATCTGCTGAATGCCTGTACTGAAAATTAAATGACAGAATTTATTTCTCACTCTTGTAATCAGTGTATACCTTCTTGGTTCTGGAAAAGCAAATTCCTTCTGCCTGCAACCAGCTTGGGAAGATAACAGACCTTGTGAACAGCATCTGTTTGTACTTACTGATATAAAAGGGAGATTTTCTTTCTGTTTCACTCCAGCTTTCTTTAGGTCCTCATTCAAAGATACCGGACTTTGTGAACAGAATCTGTTTGTACTTACTGATATACAGGGGAGATTTTCTTTCCATTTCATTCCAGCTTTCTTTAAGATCCTCATTCGATTTTCAGCGGTAAAATTGGAATTGAAAACTCTCTGTTCATGCTTCATTGTAACAAAGCCCACTGATACTGAATGAGAATCCCAGGTACCCTGACCACACATGATATCTTCCCACTTACATAAGATCTTGGGCTTAGTTTTTCTCCACTGTTTTGTAAGTGGAGTTATACAATTCTCTGGAAGATGAAATTTAAAAAAAATTCTCCACTCCCTAGTGAGACATTTGTTTTGTTTTATGTACAGAGCAACTGCTAATAGTTCTTATACTTTGTGCAGTGGGGCTTTGTCTATCTATTTATCTATCACTCTGTTAGTGCTATGCTGCTGCACTTAGGAAGCACCAGGGTTTTGGCTTTAAAAAGAATGATGAAGATCTTAAGAATAGTGTGCTCTGAGTTAAAGAGGTCATTCAAAATCCTTATTTTTTGTAAAATACTTCAATTTGCTTGTCTGTTTGCTGGGAAAACACCTCCACCCTTGGTAACAAGTATCGCAGAGAACCCTGCAGGGAACTGAAATTTTTCTAGTTCCTTTCTTTTTTCACAAACTTCACAGCCTTTATTTCTGACAGAAACCAAAAACACCTTGCCTAGAAAGAGCTGTCATATTAATATCCTTATTTTACAAATAAATTAAAGAGCAAAATATATACAGTTGAGGTCGGAATGAACATTTCAATGCGACATACACAAGATTTGGGCATGCTGCAGCACTAGTTTTCAAACTGAACTTGTCTAAGAAATGAGCTTTAGCTTTTCTCCTGCATCTCCATCTCCTCCTGCCAGTGAGGGTGGAGCTGAGGATGCACCCTCTCCACTACTCTTTTGTTACTTAAGGGTGTGTTTTCACAATTAGCATAAGCTTATCCAATATTACTCTGCTGCTGAAAGGGACTTGTCACATGCTTGACCCGCTTTCCTGATTGCAGCAGTAGTGACTACATGGCTGTAGAGTCATTTCAGCTGATTTATCTAACTGAAAGCTAAGCCACCAAGTAAAAGCAGCTAGTTTTCAATCAGCCATTTAGGTTGATCTGGCTTGTGTTAGGACTGTACACACAGTCATTAAAGCCAGCACAAAGTAAGGCAGCAGGACAGGACAGGTGAAAGGAACAGCAGACCTGGCCCCTTCAGCAAAAGCACAGAGTTAGGTTACCTTGTCTTGATCATGAAGCCGAGAGGTAACAAATAGCTGCATTCATAATTTTTGGAGTTCAAGTAATAGATGATTGAGATGGAATCTGAAGGACTGATGTTAATGTCCCTAGTTAAAAAAGCCTCAGTTGCATGCAATACTTTTCTGTCCAAATTTATTTAGGGAAAAAATTATTTATTTAATTCACACAGTGGGGAATTATTATGCTTTATGTGAATATTATGCTTTAAAAGTTGTAATATAAAAATTGTAGTGAGACATAAGAAAAAAGAGGCCTCCTGTCTTTCAGCTGTTTGACGCTTATTTTGATCACTGCTATAGAACACTAAAAGATTTAAAGTACGGAGTTATATTACCGGTAGTGAAAACTATGATGGGAGAAAAATTACTTGTGTAGAGGCTCAGGTTGCCTGCTGTAGTGACCTGCCAAGACAGAACCCTGCCATCTTGTGGAACGCCTTGATATTGAAGCACACAGTCGGCGTTGCTTCTCAATGACATCTTGGGGTTTTTTTCCCCTCCCCTTTTTTTTACCGATGATGTGTTTGTTTCTACAGAGACGGTGTGACTGGCTCAGGAAGCCCAGAGCAGCCAGTGCCTGGAGCTGGGAGGGTGTCCAGGGAAATGCTCTGAAGAGCCACGATAGGATCTTCCCATTCTCACAGACTTCTCTTGGCATCTTTTTACCAGTCATGTCAGAGACTGGTTTCTGAATGAAAAGATTTGGCCAGATTGGGAAGGCTGTTCTTAGGATCAAGGTAAATAGAAGAGTTGGTAAATGTTAAGTTCATATTTCAGTAACTGGCAAAAGGCAGAAGAAAAGAACATTAAAGACGGTCTGCATGCAGTCTGTGAAAGATGACATTTTAGCATTCACAAGATACAGAAAGATTTTTGAAATGGTGCATGCCTTTCTGGTGAACATATAGCCTAAATGTTACACTGGAGGTTTTTTTTCTTATGCATTTTCTAATAAGACTGTATATGTTCCCATTATTGTTCAGTAGATCTGAAAAATGGGAATTAGATTCTATATATATCAGATCCAGTTCTCAAAGTCTGTATCTGAATACACACTCAGTGCTTCCCAAAGTTTGGATATAGATTTTGTTACAGTGTGTTTAAAAAGGAGAGTCTAATCTGCAAAATGCAGGTGATACTCTGAACGTAGTTCAAAATTCCTTGAAACTGGGAACTTTGGACCAAGGATTTTAATTCAGGTTCATTTTTGCATCTATATTAAAAAAACCCCAACAAATTATTAGAGGATAAACAAAAAGGCCAGTCTATCCCCAGCCCTTTTTTTAAGAAGCTATGGAAAGTACTCCGCTTATTCAATTACATCATTAATATAAATTTAGGATGATCATCTCAGCTTTTGCCCTGTCTTTTCTAGATGTTTGTGCAGACTACTAAACTAGTATTCTCTCTTTCAATGGACGCCTTTCCTCTCTCTTCACTGGACTTAGCAGCTCTATAACAACATGTTACCACTGTGCAAGTCCATAGTTACAAATCTACGCTGCATATCAAAATGTTGCAACTCTAGGCTCCTAGTCTCTGTGCTCTGTGAGGGGAAAAAACCAGAATGCTACAAAAAAAAAAAAAAAAGAATGTCCAATGTCCAGAAAGAAGAAAAAGTACCAGCACAGTCCAACTACACTGCAGTACTAGAAAACCACTGTACTTCCAACTATAGCTATGATGAAAGCACATCTCTACCAGCACAGTAAGAAAGTATAAAAGATTAAGGAGATGCTCCTTGGCACATGTGCTTAGTGCAGCTCCCTCCTTTTACATCCCATGGTAATTTATATTGCCTCTTAAATAAACCCAGCACTAATGCTCTCATTTGGCTTTTATACATTTCAGAGGATATATCTCAGCTGTGTTCCATGGTTATATCCACAGGTATAACCATATACACCACTCTGGAGATGTATCTCATGCCAGTAGACAGATTTGTTTGATCAATTGCTGATAATCTCTCCTCGAACAATGTAAGCTTTACTGACAGATGGATTCTTCTGTCATTATAAATTGCCTCTCTGCATGGCTGTAAAGCCGGATTGTGTTTTTTCCCCACTTTAGAATAGTACTGCTTTGCCAACATCACTTTAGTGTACGTTTGTTCTTCATGCAGGGGAGAGAGGTAAGCCACCGGCAACAGAAGCTTTATGAACTGCGCTGTGCTAGCTAGGAGGCAGGCTGTGAATCTGGGTCTTTAGCATATGAGTCAGTAAAAGAGAGAGCTCTACTCTGCTTCATAAAATATATATGCTAATCTCCCAGATGGCTATATCTTCTTCCTCCGTAGAACAGATGACCTGGAAAATAAAAGAAGACTAAAAACACTGGAGAGTGGAAATTCTGGGCCAAAATCTGGGAACTTCCAGTAGATTTTACAGACAGACTTCGCTTTTAAATTCAGTTTGAATCTGTTTTGATAATAAAATATAGCAATGATGACATGACTGTCATTACAGGTCACAGTATAATTTCACATGTAACATGAAGCATTCATACATTTATCAGCATTTGTATGAGAAAAATAAAACAAAGGAAGACTTTCAACTGACATTTCTGCCTACACTAAAAGATATACAGCTAATAGAAATAATGTTTAACTTTGGCTTAGTAATGACTACCATTTGCGTACTGTGTACTATCTCAATCCAAGCCACATTTATAGCTCTTGCTTAATTTTTCATTGATTGAGTTGCTGCTCCTGTAGAGGAACACCAGAACTGCACTGCCAGACTGGCAACATTGTGCCACAGTTTTGCAAGTGTGTGGAATAAAAATTTAACTTATTTGAACAGAGGAACTGAGATTAGTGCAATGCAACCCACCAGAGTTCAGCAAAGACACTGCAGCAAACCTTTCGGGTTTCTGAAATCTTTATAGGTGCTGGTGGCCTCCATCTTCCTTTTTTTTTTTGTGTGTGTTTTGTGTGAAAAATGAAGCAGCAGCAGTACTGTACCCTTCATGCCACAGCCAGCATACAGTGCAGCACTCACTCAGAGTGTTCTGCACTGCCTGCAGCACCTCAGCTTCCATACAAGGCCTTCCGCCCAAGGAATGACGACCAAGTCTCCCTTGTTTGTGAGGGCAATGAGGTTTTGTATGGAAATGACAAAATCAAGATGGAAAACAAGATATTAGCTAGTTCATGGTTTTGTTTAGGCTTTAAGATTGTCAAGCAAAGTGTTTGGGCCATTTTTCAGGTTGCTGAAGCCACCCTTGAATACCTTCAGAAACACAACACAAAAATGAAGAATCCTGCATCTGAACTCAAACCATAGGAGATGGGTGCAAACTTCATTCCTAATTTTAATGGTGCATTAGAATTACAACATACAGAGACGTACAACATCCATTAGATACCAGCATTCATATCCAAATCATAGCTTTATACCCAAATCATAACTCTACTAACCTGTCATTACAAAGTTATGCCATAAAATAGATGTCCTTTTCATTTGGAGTAAAATAACTCTTTTGTTGATTGAGGCTGATGCCTTTTTTTTCTAATTTGTATTCAATAAGTTAACTTACTATTCAGAATAATAAACCTCCATCTAAAATAAGACCAACTAGGTCAGTGCAGTAGTAATTGTTTTTTTCCATGTTGTCTTGAGGGAATAGGCAACATTTGCCTGCTGTCTCCTTTTATTTGCAATCACAGTTTAAATCCTTAGCAGAATTAGTTAGAGAAAGCCTCTTTCAAAAAATGTATGAGTCTTTACTGGAAAATTTTCTGTCTCGATTTTCCTGTATAGCATCTACTCTTTGCCTGGTGACTAAGCTTAAATATGATACTGCATTCATTCGATATTTCATAAGGCAACTGGAAGGGGATTTCCTTGTACTTACGTGGAAATGGACCTAATGGGTCAAGCATTGGAACAGGCTGCCCAGAGAGGTGGTGGAGTCACCATCCCTGGAGGTGTTCAAAAAACATGTAGGCATGGCACTTTGGGACATGGTTTAGTAGGCATGGTGGTGTTGGGTTGACGATTGGACTAGATGATCTGAGAGGTCTTTTCCAACCTTAATGATTCTATTCTATTCTACTCTAATTCTGTTTTGATCTTTTAGTTAAGTGTGGGCAGAGAGACACATCATGTTTTTATTGTAATGTCATCTCTCAGTATTGGCAGCACTAGATCCACAGACAGCCAGAGACATCAACCCATTAAGCAGGGATTTCATGTTACACTATTGCAACCACCTCGAGGAATCTGCCTTTACACTGCAGAATTAATATGCATTATCTATTTATACTTTTTTTCTTTCCCTAATTGGCGGGCTTAATTGGCGGGCTCTGGTTCTGCACACTGTCAAGGCTCTGTACAGTTCACTGTACAGCTGAAGCTTTTGTAGAATGAGAGAAGCACAATTCATGGAGTTAGCCTACACAGATCAGTCCCAGACTGCAGACTGTTGAGTGTCTTTGCCTCTAATTGGTACCTGAGTAGTTTTCAAAACATAACATTAAACATAATTAACTTCTGAAGGATACATGCCTCCTTCTTTCTCATGGTGAGGTATTTTCCCTCCAAATTACACCGCTGAAAGGGCATGTAAGAGTAAGATTTGTTAGTGTATGAATGACAGGCTTTCTGCACATATACATTGCTTAAGCATAAGTCTACCTGCTCCACTGCTGGTAGAATCTGAAATTTTTGTACCACTGGGAAGGGGTGAGTTTCAGCTTTGATCCCAAAAGGTCTCAGGTAAGACTCTACCTACAATGTTTATGGACAGACAAGTAATAATCTTGTAATAAGGTTTGACCCTTGTATTCAAAACAAGTAAGACACTTGGATTTACAGGAAGAGGGGGTTTGAAAGAGAGTCGCAATAAAATGTTTTGCAGTTCTCAGATTTTTTTAATATCTTTTTTTCTGTAACTTGTGTCAAGCTAACGGGCAATGGGGTACTGATGAACCAGCACTCAATAGAGTGAGCTACGTAATTCACTCACAGCTTTAATGTTCGTTAAGCGTTCACCTCAAATTCATGCCAGTAGAGCCTTTCCATTACTCCACAACAGTATCTACTCTTGTTAGACTCCATGGTGCTCCTATGGGAGTGTAAAAGGACTGAAGCCTATAACACAAGCAAGCACCTCCCTGGGACTGTAGACAGGTACCTGGTGGGATTGAAACACTGAACAGAACTCACCATTTTCTAATAAGCTTCAGGAAAACCTAACATGCTGTTTGCCCAAATTATTTTGAATGCATATGTAAAATATGTTATGGTGAGACTATTTTGATGGCTACAAAAAGTTCATTTCCCCATTTTCACACAGTTATCTCATCCTTTCTGGTATAGCATAGCTGCTTCACTACCAGCAAAGAAATACACTTCCTTTCTATCCAATTTTAGTGCATGAATTATTTTGCCTGCTTAACCCTAGTAGACGGTATCCATCCTTAAATTGTCAGTACTGTGCCAGAATTTCTTTACATGGTTAATAAAAAGGAAAGGTTAACAAACTCCAGAGCCATCTGGGGAGGAGGATCTCTAACGAGGCACGTCTCGTCATGGGTGTGCCAGGGGAATGTCACCCATGCTGAGGAGCTGCAGCATCAGCCCTGGGCAGTCTCTCTTCTCAGACCCACTCCGGAGATACAAGACATAACATGACATGTACGGTAACCTTTCAGCACTTATTTTTGGTCATTCTTACCGGTGAAGGAGAATTGAGATCACCTCACCAGCAGGAGCCCTGACTAATTGGCACTGATACTCTCATCGGTCCCAATTAACACCGCAGAAGGATGAAGCCTTTGACTTAAGGAGGGTAAGAACCCGGGGCCCCGCCGTGTCCCGCAGTGCCGCCGTGGGCCGCGCCGCCAGGTGCTGGGAGCCCGCTGACAGCCCGCGCCCCCGCCCGCCCGGTGGCACCACCGGGCCTCCACATGCATGCTGCCCGTCTGCAGCGCTGCAGACACTCATCCAGCCCCTCGCCGCCGGCGCCGCCTCGAAAAGACAGCTTATTTTTCCATTCTGTGGTTAACAATGAAGAAATTCTCGCCCAGGCTATTTTTGATCCTGCTGGAGCCACACGCTGTTTCCTCAGGGCTCAAAGCTTATTGTTTTTATTCACTTAGATGGAACAATTGTAGTCTACATAGAACATACTTGTTTTCCAGTTCCTCAAACCATTATTACCTTTTCCTGTTCCCCTTGAGAAAATGGACCTTTGATACCCTGCCAGGTTGCGTTATTGAATTCCCTGCCCATTTCAGCGTGAAATCATGACAAAGGCAGGCGCTTCTGCTGAAGGGAAAAAAAAAATCACAGAAAGAATGTGGAAGAAAACCTTACTCTGGGAAAAAAGCAAGTTGCGTAATAGTGAAGGAATGAGGTAGTGTGAGTCATCTCACTCATGAGCACTTCATCTGGTTGAGTTCTCACCCATCCAGGAGGGAGTTTGCCAGGCCCCGTTTACACCCCACAGCCAGTAAGCCCAGCCAGGGGTATAGCGCCAAAAATAGAACTGTATATAGTCATCTCCTAACATATATGAGAAACGATCTCACAGTTGCCCTCAGCAAAAGCATAAACTCTCTCTACTTGCATTTTGTTATGAACGACACCACTGAGCCCACCCTCATCTAGGTCTGCAAGGAGGTTTGGAAGACTTAGGTCCGCATGCTCCCCTAAACACCCAGTTCCTCCTTGGAAGACCCCTTCTCATGGTCCATGATTCATACTACACTTACCATACCCTTTCTCCAGCTTCCTCCTCAGAACAACTCCTTTTATCCTCTGAAACTGGGGTTGATTTCAGTGCTTTCCTGTCTGCCCTCCAATTTACCCTTTTTAATCTTCTATGTGACTTACATGTGCCATTACAAATCCTGAGGGTGCTGTAAGAGTGAGAAAAAAGAAACACATGCTTCTGTGATGTAATCCTGTTTCTTTTTCTTAAAAACTGTGCAGTAGGGGGAGGCAGGTTAATTAATTTTCACTTAAATGAATCTTAATTAAAATGTAACTCTACATGCACATCTAGGACTCCTGGCTTTTTCCTCAGCTCTGCTACTGACCGATTCAGAGAACATGACAGTTTCCAGGTTTCTATCCACAGAGACTGACTAACTCTCAGCATGCCTCTACTCTTATTTTGGATAGAGAATGTTAGAAAGACAGACAGATCACAAAGACAATGGCTGTTGCTATCTTATCTGTGGGAAGAGGACGAGGTGTTATTATGTAGCTTTCAGTAATGCAATCTCTCTTTTTCCTGTAGACTACACAAGGCCACACGCGCTGCCTGTGCAGCCACCTCCTACTGAATTTGCTTGAAGGTCACTCTCACTAACTGAATTTGGTGGATTTTCTGGAGACATCAGCCCCACTCCTACTAAACGCTTTAAGCCTGGAGCTGATTTTCTTCCACCACTCCATTAAGCTCAGTCCCTTGTAATGTCTCTGTTGTATTTATGAGCAAATCTGACAATTCAAGCACCTTTCTTAAAGTTTATAAGATGATGAGGTTCATAGAACCAGGAGATGCAATTAGCTAGAGAGAATAGCATCCAACAGAAGCTCCTAGCAGGCCTGCCAATCACATAGAAGTCTTTTCGAGAAAGTATGTGTTGTTTAGATCTGTTGTAAGGAGTAAGGCAGAAGGGAGGCTAGTGAAAAGCTGGATTAGTAAAAGCTCTGAACTGTTTACTTGTAAGACCCAGATCCTAAAGACTTCATGTGTTACAAAAAGAATCAAGTTGTGTGCAGTTTTCCTGATGTCAGTACAAGTAATAGTTGTGATAAAGATGCTTTTCAATATATAGCTTGCAAAATTATGCCTGGAGCTTTGACTTATATCTCTTTTTTAGAAATTTAAAATGTTTTGCTTGTTTTCCACCATATGCTATTTAAAGATTTACAAGAAAGCATTTAGTTGCATTGCTACCAACATAACTGCGAAGCAGCAGTGTGTACCAGAAATTCAAATTTCAGTCCAAGAGTCAAAATACTTTGGCCACCTGTGCTTAATTCTGCTGTTACCACAGCGAGACTGTTTTTCATATGATTTGTGTAACACTCAGTATTGAATTAAATCTTGGAAGTACATTTTCTACTGCAAAATAGCTTTTTGTGGTTAAAATAATGTTTGCAACAAAACCTCCTCTTTTCATGTCATGTCACATGCTGAAACAATGGCAAAAAGATAAATCACTCCAAATCTAGTTTTAACTGCTGCAAATTTTGCAAATAGGTTCACTCATTTCTATAATGTTTAGAACGCTGTATATAACAGCTATAGGCATATAGCTTACAGATTTCTGATGCAACCTTCACTGGCATTTCTGGGTTCTATAAGCAGCATGAAGCAGAGTATAAATCTCTCCAAAAGGGTTGCTTACTCCACCCTTCCTTTGTTTCGAAGTCATTTCTGATTTTTTGCCTTCAGGGTTATTTTTAATGTTAGATCATTTCCATTGTTTATCTCCAGAAAAGTGTTTCCAGGCCATTTTGCAGTCATCACTGTTCTGGGAAGGCCTATGAAAAGGTGAAGGTTATATGTTTCTCTGGCAGATGTGGTCAGAAATATATGACTGTAATCAGCATCATACACCTATATCTAATTCTTTGCTCTCTAACAGTTTTCTCCCTGTTCATTTTCATTGCTTAATCCATCAAAGATTTCCCTAGAGGCTGAATATATCTTTCCATGCTGCGGGCTGATAAAGAATGCACCAATAAAATAAATAGACTAATGCTATTAATACGGACAGTGTTCTGGAGCCAAACCTGGAGCCAAGAACCTAGCAGCTGCACAAGGCATCCATGCAAGTGGCCTTGGGAAACACAGATGCCTCTGGGTGCCTGAAGATCCCTAAGAATCTGCCATGAGGGATTTACAGGCTGCTCCATGATGGGCAAAATCCCTCATTCCTGAGCAAAAGATCAGGAGGAAACTCTGCAAAGGGTTGCTCATGGATCCACCCTCTCAGAGCGTCTCCTGTGGGTTTTTCCACAGAAGGGATAGACCAACAAGCAGTGTTTATAGAAAAACCTTTAGGCTGGCTGAAAGTTGGAATGAATCTGCCTGGAGTTCTCTGATCTGTGAATTCCACCGCTACTGTGCTGTTCAGTATCTGCTCTTGATGTGAAGTGGGGAACAATCTCATGTGATAAATAAACACAGAGGAATGAATAGCCTTAGTTTCATCCCACTGCCTTGTCTCTGAACCAAGAAAAAGCTCACTTGTCTAGTACTGACTGCAGAAGCTGTGACAGTTTGTACGGGTGCTCTTTACATTAAACATCACTCTGTTTAACGGATCAGGACCTGGGAGATCTGGGTGCTGGCTTTGTCAATGGTTTACGTCGTGAACCAGAGTAAATCACTCAATTTGCAACAGTTTTAACACCTGTACATAGGAATTAAGGATACCTCGTTTGCAACTTGCTTTCATCCACAGATAAAAAACCTATATCCAACACATGCATTAGTATCAGTGCCACTTAACAGATGACATGGAGTTGCAAAAAGTGAATCTATTTTTAAGTCCACTTTTCTTGGCTGCGCATAGTTCCCTACTCAGTATGGTGCCACTGTGCTGCTGCTGTTGATGAGGATCGTCAGGCCTTACCTGCACAGATGAGGGCAAAGAATTCTGATGACAGACCTCATGGATACAAGGATAAATGTAAAAAGTTAAACACAATCTGGTGTAAAAACAGACTGAAGACTATCAGCTAATGCAGCTGGAAGAATATTTGCATGAAAAATTATGCTATTTCAGAACCTGTGCTGTATCTATGTATGTACATGAACACATGGGTCTATATACATGCATATGCATGCTCTGTGTTCACAGGGACTGTCTTACTGGGTTATAGCAAAGAGCTAGCTGAAAGTAGGAGCTGCGAGGAGAGGCTGAGTTCAAAGTGTGTGTGTGTTTCTGGATAGCAATGGATATCTTCTACAGTAAGAGCTTCCTCCTAAATCAGCTTAACATGAAACGCTGTTTATGGAGGGTAGGTTAAAACCAGTTGCCCATTGAATGGCTGCAACAAATCTATTCAGCCAGCAGGGGAGGAAGAAGATCTTTGTAGCTGCTGTTGTTTCCCTGATGAATAATTATGCCACCTCCAGCTGGCTGCCAAAGACCCTTTCTTTAAAAGCCATATGTCCTCTCTAATAAAGCTCTCATCACACCTCCTTCAGGCTTCCCTCATTCTGCTGTACTTATGCCTGATTTCATTTGGTTCATGCAGTGGTACGGCTGTTGGATGATGGCTTCCTTAATCTAGTGCTTAGGGAAAACATGGATGAGGGAAAAAGGAAAGACTGTCTGGGACAGCCTGGGTCTGTGCCTCTGTGATTCCTGGAATGTTACTCACTGGGTAGCTCATACGGGTTTTCTTTTTAAATAACTCTTTAGAGGGTTGCTGGAATCCAAGTTACTTTAGATCTGCCATAAAGTGGCGGTGTTTCAGGGCACTCCCCCCAGATTAATCATTTTCACATTCTGAAATCTGTCAACTGTACCTTCAGGCACTGCCAATTCAAGCAAATACAAAAATAGTAGTCACAACACCTCAGGGCATGATTTCATCAGATCTTCTGCACTAAGCAGGTCTGACCTGCTCAATATTTATCTGGGAGACCTCCAGAGAACAGAAAGAATACAGGAAGGGGCAGATCTTCCGAGGCAGCTGAGGTTTCTTGCCAGTGAAAATCATACAACATCTCTGGGAATTTAAACCTTGGTTGTTTAAAAAATAGCACTGCTTCTGCTGTGACTGACCTATATTGGTGCCGAAGCAGCGTGTGACTAGAGATGCTACCTTCCAAAAGGGATTTAAAACTGAGATGCTGCAGTTCTTTTCTCAAATTCAGGTTGTTAACCATGGCCACATTCCATCTCAAGGCAATGAATTACATACTGTTTCCAATAGTCTTGAATGTCAAAATTATTCTTCACACCTCCTACTAAAGCACACAGTCACTGCCATATTCCGCTTCAGACAAGGCTGTATTCAGCAAGGAATCTTACGTACACAGTTAGCAAAGGAGTTGAAATCAGACAGAAATATAAAGTTAGTCTTCTGTTTATTCAGAATGAACCTGAAATCCAGGAAAGATCTAGGGAAACTGCCAAGGCCTGCAGGGCCTCTCAACTAATCTGCCTGAGCGGACCCTTGTGCTCGTATCAAATCCAATCACATGAAATTGTGACTTATATCCCCTACAACATGCCACTAGTTATTCCACAGATTTTCACAGTCCCTGCATATGCATATTACTCTCAGCTTCTTCCCAGGCCCTCACCACAATGTCATAGCTTCCTCCATAGTTCCCTTCAATAATCTCCTCGACCCATGGTCCCTGTCTACACATTTTTGGCCTGCTAACTGTGCAAGACATGGTCCATACTGTGGATAATATGAAATTACATGCCTGTTGATAAGCCAGCTGGGTTAAGTCTATTCTCCAGATTCTGCTGACATTTCCCTTTTGGGGATCCTAATGTTGGCCTCTTTTCATTACCCTGAAATTGGGAGGCATTTAATATTTTTTAAATTCTGCCTCTGGTAATGTACTTGAAACTGGAACGCCCTCCTAGACAGGGACTGACCACCTTAAAAGGCTTTACTTTCTTAGAAAAATGGCTAAAAAGAGCCATAAAAGAGAGGAAATCCTTTAAAATGGAGAAGATGGTTTTGGGGACTCATTCACATGCTATGGGAGCTTTGTACTTCAGACAGAGAGTTTTCACTGTGAACAAAGATCTTAAATAGGAATTTATCCCAGTGGCATCATGAATCATTGTTTGGTAGAAATTTCTTACAGTGAGGCACCACTGTGCTGTACATTAAAGAATGTGGTCTAAAATACTGTCAGCTCGGTGTTTGGATATTCTAATTTTAGCCTTGTTTATTATGTTTCATCTCCATGGTGTTTTTAGGCAATTCTTGTACCGGCAATGATAGCAAATTCCTCTTTTTCAGAGAGACCTTGTGGTCACTGGGACACTGATGATGCTTCTCTGTGTGATTTCTGTATGGACATGTTCACACAATTAGGTCCTGTAGTGTGAAAGTAGATGATGCCATCACAATTTTCTTGCAAGAAACACTACCAGAACCATCTTTAGGAGAAAAGTTGATCTTAAAACTGCACTCTTTCTAGCAATGGGAGCATTAAGCCATTCCAATTGATTTTTCAGCCATACTGAAGCAGCTGCAAGAGGTTAGGATAGTGAGATGGGAACCCACATAGCTGCTAAAAACATACAGCAGAAAGCTGTATAGAGACAATTTCTAGACAACAACAAAAAGGAGCAGAGTTGAAGATGCTGTTGTTCTAGTGGCAACTTACAGAAGGTTGCTATCAACAAGTTGGTAACATTTTTTTTTTCTTAGCTGTCATGGGACTTCTTTGTCTGCATGGATCTATTTTAAACGGTTTTCCCCTTTCAGCACTCCCTGGTAATAAGAAACTTATGTAAGTGCTCTTCTTTGGGCAGAATCTCGCGTTGGTCGGCTTATTTTGTCTTGAGAAAACCACAGGGCTCAGAGAGCATACAAAAAGAGCTTACATACTCAAAACGTGCAGCACGCAGCTGAGACAAACTGTAAAGGCAGGATTAATGGGACTGTGAGCTTCATGGTTCAGCTGTTTGCAGATCAGTAATTAGCATCCTCCACCCAGTGAATTGATCTCTGCCTAAGTAGCACTGTGAAGTACTATGGAGAGCTATCTTAGTCATAGGGATAGTTGAAAAAAAACCAACCAAACAAACACAAACCTTTCTTCCCTTTTCTTGATTTGTGAGGGCAAGAACTATATTCTCCCATGCTGAGAGAGAGGCAATGGTTTGGCCTGCCCCACAAGCTGCTTGGCAGGGTGTATCCCGAAAGGGCAGGTGGATCTGGGAGTATGTTTGGTGCCGTGGCAGTGATAAAGGTGGGTGCGGGCTGTATCCTGACACACAGCTGGGGCTGTGTTGTGTGCTATAAGCAGTGAACATGCCAGCACAGCAGGGAGAGGAGGTCTCCTGCCAGGTAACCTTCCTGCTGGTAAATCTGTGCCTGGTCTGTGCTGAAACACTAGAGAACAGGCCTATCTTTCTCACTGTCTCTAAAGGCTGTATTCCAGTTGGGAGTAGGGGCAATATAAAGGACTAAGCTTCACAGGGTAATTTCATAGCAATCTCTTAGTGTGCAAGGCTGAATATGGTGTGACTTCTCTGCTAGAAAGGGAGTGTGGTCTTGTGAAAGCATCTGGCTCTTGTTTAGAAGTTTGTTTGAAAACTGTGCAAATAGCAGATAAGCTGCTATCAGATGCTAATGTGATGGCAATGTGTTCAGTAGAGTCCTGCAGTTGTCAAAAAAGACTCTACTGTAATTAAGAGCAAATCTAGAACAACCTCCTGACAGGTTTTATAAGAAAACTAGCTATCTTACAGTGAAACAAATATTATTGTAGAATGACTTTCTGCTTTCTATCACCCTTGTAAATAAGTCTACTTCTTAATTCTTCTATGAGATAATAAAACACATTTAGCACCATTTATGACAATATTCTGAATTCAGATAAACCCTTTAACCAGGTTGCAATTACAGTGAGATGGCAGAAAATAAGTCAAGACTTGAAATTATGCAAAGACTCTTAATGCCCAAGTAGCAAGTATATATTTTAACTATTGCTTCTTTGGGAAATCAAAAGGTAGGTGCACTTCTCTCCTAGGCAGATCAATTATATGGAAAATTGACTTTTGTCTTTTCTGTCTTTCTTTTTGGAGCCTAAGTTGCTGCTTTGGATACTGTATCCAATCCACACTAAGTAGTATGTGTCAGCAGGATCCAAAAATCAGGGTTGAAATGCTGCTAACTATAGATCCTGAGACAAGGAATCAATAGGAAGCACTAAATACAAGTTGGTAGCGAGCCACCAACGCCTAGTTCGTCAATCTTCATCTGAAAACAAATGCTGTATTCAGCATGGAGAGAGAAGTGCTAACCCTCGTAATTGTAAAGTGAGTAAATCAGTGTTTTTCTTATTTTCTGCTAATTGTTTTATTGGCTACTTACAGCTTAGTATCGTACTGTGATTACTGTAACGAAAAATTACAGGGAAGTGCCAATCATAAGCTTGTTTCTGGACACAATACATTTCACCCAATTCAGGCAAAATATTCTTTTTAACCTTCTATTTCACCTCTTGTCCTAATTGTCTGAGTTATGTTCTCATAAAACTTAGGAATTCACTTGATAACTAATTTAAAAATGATAATTTTGGGTATCCCACAGAAGATGTCTGGAGGGAAAGTGTAGAACTTCATTCCCTTGAATGAGAAGTCAAGAGAGACTAAAGCACTGCTAACAGTGCAAAGCATGCTGCAATATTATTCTTAGAAACGGCAACGTGAAGCATTTTTGTGGCAGGCTTCAGTGTTTTGTTACTGTTTTGATTAACTTCCTTTTCTGGTAATATCACACATTAGAAAAAGTGTGCTCATAAGTCTGGTCAAGAAATTGTGATTAGTTCATCCATCTGAGTATTTGGTGTAACCTACATTCTACTGTGTACTGCATATAGCGTTGCCCTGATTTTGCAAATGCCCTTTCAACCCACTGGAGTGTGGCATGAAGTAAAGAAAAATGCTGCTGTATATGACTACAAGATCATTACTCCTTGGCTAAGTCCAAGTCAAAACAGCCATATCTTTAATATGATGGCATACCTAACAGAGCCCATAATACTAATTTGCTACAGAAGTTTCCCCAATAGCCTGTAGCTGTACGAAGGGCACTTGACTATGTATATATATAAAAAAAGTGAGGAAAAATGGACTTGAAGTATTCTCTGGCCAAAATAACAGCTGCAGTTTTGAGTTGGTCTCCTATGTAATGCTGGCTTATGTCGCAAATTACTTCTTTGCCTTAGTCTTGGCATACTAAATTACAAGAGAAATGCTGGCGAAAAATAGGTTGGTCTCCAATCATTTGATTTAATGCCCCCTCTCTTAAATATTTTATCTAATAAATTGTTTGCTCTTCACTGATGTCGTGCTCTATTTTTCCTAGAGCGCATTCTTTTCCTGTACAGAGAGTAATACCCATCCTAAAGAAGTACTGTGAGGATAAAGTAGAGTACAGAAGATAGTTATTTGTTATTTGATCGCAGAGGTTCAATGCATAGATTGAGTCTACTGCTGTTACTTTCTATCCAGATGTAGATTGTTTGTTTGTTTCCCTTAAAAGCTAATAATGCTTTTTTTTTTTTCCTTTGTTAATGATGCCTGCAACTGGGCTTGTTATCAGTTTTACCTTTGGGCATGGATGGATTCCAATAATATTATTTCCCCAACTTGTGTCCTAATGTTTTCACCCTGTCTGCATTTAAATAGCTAAACAATGAAATTTAATTGTCCTCTAAAGCACATGATATTCTCTCGCTTATTTTACTAGACGCAGACTAAATCATACCACGATGAAGTGCTCTTGAACAGGGCTAACTGTGCTAAACTAGGTTATGCTGTTTTGGATCAGGGTTGAGCCTGTAATATTCATGCTTTGTTTCCTCTGTTTGGTTTTGGGTTTTTTTGTTGTTTGTTGGTTGTTTTGGGTTTTTTTGGTTTTTTTTTTGTTTTTTTTTTTTTTTTTTTTTTTTTTTTTTTAACCCCCCCCCCCCCTCCCCCCTCAAGCCTCTATCACTCCATGGCTGGTCCAATGACTTCTAGGAGCAGGCCTGGGGAAGCAGCCATAAAATTCCACAGCATCCAGCCTCTCACACAGGGCTACCGTTTAACATGAATCATTACTATGAGGCCGAGGCTAATCTGTCCAGATTTAATTAATGGCTCCTAAACAGAAGCATAAAGGTTTTTAAAGCATTTACTGCAGCCTTCAGACATGTTATTAATGAATGTTATCCCTCTTTCCTCCTCTTTGTGGAGAAGGTGAACAGCTTTTATGTAACATTCATAAAACAGCTGCTGGAAGAACTAATGCTTCATAATCCTGATCGTTACAGTATCATAGTATATTTATGGATAATGCATCCTAAAAAAGTCATCTCTTAACAGCTGTATCTGTAACTTTAGTTTTTAACGGTATTTTGGCAAATGTAGTTGAAACAGGCTTCCTAGTTTTGTTTTTTTCTGAGCCTACTGTAACTGGTGAGGCTTGTCATGCTTGGCTTTATCCCAAAAGGATAAAGTGAATTCCCCCTCCCCATCCATGATAATCCTCTGTAGGTTTTCCCTGTTTTGTTTTGTTTTGGTTTGGTTTTTTTTCCCCCTCTTCTCCCCCCCCCTTTTTTCCTTTCATATCTCAATCCTGTTTGACAGAGTGGAGGGGGAAAAAAAAAAGCTCATTTGCAAAATAGTGCTAGCAGTCTTATATTTGAAAATGAGCTATCTGAAACAATAAAGTTAAACTGGTTTATTTGTTTATACTGAGGGGAGAGAGAGCCGTTACGGTTGGGGTTTTGTGTCCATCCTTTCTCCCTACTTTCCCACTGGGGAAACAAAAAATAGATCATCTACATCTGCTTTGAGTCAGTCACTTCTGTCTTCTGGTTTTCCAAGAATAGCCAAATGCTGCCATTGGTTCGCTGTCAGGGGAGAAAAACACTGTGGAGACTGTGGCATTAACACAGCCTCTTGAAAACACCAGCCCAAATGCATGCTCATCGTGAGTCATGACTGAGTGCTCTGGTTATTTCATTCCTGCAATTCCTCTGCAGCAGGGACCCAGAAGGTGCTGTTCCCCTGTCTCGTATCTGCTGGAGTGGGACAGTAACTCGGTTTCAGGACAGAACCTATGTGGGATCCTTCTGCCACCACAGCGACAGTATCACAGCATGCCCTCAAAGCTACATTTTCCCCAAATATGACTGGAGTGTCAGGTAATTTAATGAGGGGTCTTCAGCACTACTCATTCGTAGGGTTTGAAGGAAGAGACTTCCCCTTTCCCCTGCTTGACAGCACTCTCAAAACTCCTTCCTTAATCTGTCCCTTTCTGATGCGTGACTTTTGGGATGTGCTTGTCTAAGTGGAAAGCTTGAAAAGCTGGAACTTCATGAGAACTAGTGACCTTCTGTAAAAATAGGTGAATGTGGAAGTTGAGACTTAAATCTGTGAGGGGCTCATGGTGTTGCCATGGCCTGCGGTGTTGTGTTCTCCTTTCTAATAAATCTAAGTGATTGTAGCTCTGTATGCGTTGGAAAGCAATGACAAAACAAACCCCGTGGTAGGGACAGGCACGCAAGCGTTTTCGTAAAAATCGTGTATTGACAGTAAATGGAAGGACTCAAAAACCAGCAGGGTTGTTATTTTGCTTTAGTATTAAAGAATTAATTTAATTCTTAAAAAGAATTTGAAGAATTAATGATGGGACAATGTCCTCCTGCCCTGCCACAAGAAGAGGACACCATGCCTCGCCAAGAGTAAGGCCCTGAGAGGGGAAGGAAAAGCCCTTTGCGACGGTTGTGCCTCCCTCCATTTTCTAGGAGGATCCTGACACGGCATCAGCCCCGAGAGCCACCCTGGCCAGGCCGCAGGCGTGAGCCCGCCGCGGTGACCAGGGGACATGCTCCCCGCCGGCACTCCGGTCGTTCCCTGCCGCCGCCTCATAAATGGGGTTTGGGCCCCGGATGGGGATTAGGGCCGGCGGCAGCAGCTCACCCGCCCTGCGCCACCCCTCCCTCCTCCGCGCCGCCGGGGGGCGCTGGCGGCGGGTCTGCCCGCCTCGGCGGAGGCGGCAGCAGCCAGCAAGCCGCGCGCAGTCGCAGTAGCGGGCGCCCCCGCCCCCGCGGCGTTGTCCCTCCCCGGCGACAGAGCGCGGGGCGGGCGTCCCCTGCCGCAAGGGCTGCCGGTCTATCG
>VYZW01057229.1:3128-14083 GCA_013401315.1 Balaeniceps rex | reverse complement strand
ACTATTATTATTATTTTACTTTTTTGGTTTTATTGTATTATGATAAACAACTTAACCTTTCTGTATTTCTTAACTGCTTTATTAGGGTAGCATTGCACTCTCCCAGCTGCATAGCTCTTGCTCATCCCATCTTGTGTTCATTTTAGGAATGGCTGGATTTTATAAGGCAACCTACTGTCCCATCAGAAAGTATTCCCTTTTGCTCAGTTAGCTTTCTTCTGATTTAGTAAATCAAAATGGCTCAGAGCATGGTCAGATAAATAGCAAGACCCACTGTGGTGGGCTTCCCTCTTCCTTTTGGTATCAGTCAGCCATCAGAAAGCTCAAGCTGTGACTTCATCCTCATGTTCTAACTTTGTTTTCCTCCCTTACTTTTGTTTGATCTGTCATTTAGACACTTAATTGGCAAACTTCAGTTGTGCTAAATTCGAGGTGGCTTCTGTTAAGTCTTCTTAGAATGTATCCGCTGCTGATTATCTCTTGCAATGGTAAATGGCTTTCTGAAAGTTATTATTCCTAACAGTTCAGACTCTGCAGTCAAAAATGTTAATTTGCTAATGTACAAAGCAATATAAACTGATAGAAATGGAAAGACTAAAACTGTTTGGGTTTGGATGACCTCTGCAAAATCTTCACTATTTTGACACTTCAACAGGGGTGGGAAGAAAGCAATAAATAGGGGCTGCTGCACACCAGGTAGCAGTGCTGAAGAACTTGGCTTTATTAGATTTTAATGCAACTTCATTATGCTCTAGTTGCCTTGTAATTTCACTGGGGAAGTTGTTCTGTTTCCTTATTATGTCTACTAGATTTATGCCTTCAACTTCCATAGCGCTGCATGTGCTGTTCCTTCTATTTGGCTTGCGATGTTTAGCCAGTTGTGGAATCTTTCTTTGACCAACTCCTCGTGAGGACAGGTAGATTGACTGGCCAGACTGTAAAGTTATGTTGAGAGTGAGCAATGCAGCATCATATTAAAGATACAGAAGCTATTTTTGAATGAAGTGGAAATCCTTGTTGTGGTATTACAATACTAAGTCCTTCTAATTAGCTCTCTGAGCAAGCAGTATATAATGTAGTGCAGTGTTATGCTAATGTTGGTGTTTAATCTGAATAATGCTCCGTTATGCAGCATAGATATTCTTAAGAGATTTTCTCCTTTGAAGAGAGCAGGTATTTGGTAGTGCTCAAAGGAATAGGAAGCAATGGTCCATGCAGGAAGACGGAACTAGGCTGGTGATTATGTTTCTCTGAATGGTCTTTGGAAAAAACTATTCAAAACATACTCATAACAGTTTTAATGTTAAAGCATGTGAAGAAGCTCTGTGTTCTTTCCTGTGTGCTTTAATGTGGACACTATAATACAGTTAAAGCTACTGTGAAAGGAAGCATAGTGTTTAAAATGTGTTTATGCTGATAAAATTAGTGCTTACTAGTCCCCTGTGATCGAATTTGCAGCATCAAAAGGGTATGTGACCAGTAAGCATCTGAGTTCTGTTCATTTTTTGTGTGAAATAGCTTTCCCATGCTGATGCATTTGCATTCAGCTACCGCACTGAGCAAGGCATGTTACTGAAGGGGAAAAAAAGGTTGAAACATGGCAGAATGACTAACTAAAAGTGTGCATAACAATGTAGTAAAGCAAATGCATTAAACGAGCTCTGGCTGCTTTTTTGCATTACACATAGCAAAGCCATTGTTCTTCCGTAGTATGGCTGAATAAAATCTGCACACACCTTCAGATTACCTTAAATTTGCTCTGCTTACGGAGAACAATAATAGAATTATGCTCTCTTTTCCCCAGAGTCATTTGAACTAGGGATTTTTGAAAAACAGCATGCCAATAAGTATACAGTAAAGTCAAATTACCATAATTTTATGTATTTTGGGTTCAGATTTTGCCTTTGAGTGCTTTTCTCCTGTCTTATTTGAGTGGTTTAATTATTTGACACATGCATTTTTGTGTGCTATTCGGAGTTCTTTGAGAGAGGTGATACTGGAAATATTATTGAAGGAAAGACTAAATTCTCTTTAGCACCCCTGCATAATAATCCGTTGCAGATTACAGGACATATGTAGAAAGGCAGACTGCAAACCTAAATGGCTTGCTAGAGGAGGTACATGCCTGCTGGTTGGCCATTGAACATGGCTGAAAAGCAGATACTATGAATTTGAAATGTGATTATAACTAATATCCAAGAATAGATCAAGGAATACTGCACAGTCTTTCACTAACCAGTTTACTTGCTTTGAGGTAACTGTAATCTGTGTACTCAGAAACAGTCTTCAAAAGAAAAATTGCATTTGCAGGAATGAGAGGGAGGGATAAGATACAGTAAAATGATTAGGTTAAATTGATTTAAGTTTATTCAGCTGCCGGAAGGGATCATCCTGCCATATGCCCTGTTCATACTGCTGCCACTTTCCATGCACCAGCACTTAAGTTCTTGTGGTTACCTGGTCATTGGATCAACTCTGACAGACCTGAAAACTAACCCTGGTAAAAACATGTCTTTTCCAATGGGGGCAGTTTCATGATTTAGCTTGGTGTTTACTATGTTGAACAGATAAGTTTCATATTAACATGGTGTTTTCTTAAGCATTTTAGGCAACCATGATCACTGCATTAAACATTCAGCTTTACAACAGCAGTTATTAGTGTACCACCACACTAGTAGTTTGTTTCCACATTAAGTATTTTCAAGGAATTCCTAGATTAGAAACTGTTTTTAAAATCAGCATAGTAAAATCTCCAAGTACCTTGGCTATAAAACAGAATAATGCAGTGATATAGTTGGATGCCTAATTAGGTGCCTTGTCATCTCTGTTTGCAGTGGAAACATTCTGAGTCAGAAAGGATTTTATAGCACTGTGCTGTTGGATGCTTTTGTGCCTTTGAAAATCTCTCCTAGGTGTATAGGCAAATGCATGCATTGCAGTAATAGGAAACAACAGTTGGGTAATTCCTGAAAGTTTATAGCTTTTTACGTAATTCCCTGTTTCTAGGTTGGATCTGGGTTATCTCGTCTGGGAACAGCAGCAACCATCAAAGGTGAGATTTTTGGCTGCTACTTAAAATTACCTTGCAGTAGCACTTCACATCACTATTGTTTACTATGTTGTTTCCAAATACTGTCTACCTTGTTCATCTTCAAAACTTTGTGAGCTAAGTACGGCATTTACTAATTGCAAGAAATCTTCCTTGGAGTTGCAAATTATGTGCCTAAAACACTAGGAGAGAATATTCTGGAATCCGTGCTCTGTTTTCCATGTAACAACAGGTTTTTCTTCTGCTTGTGTATGTAGAGCCAAGGGGTTGGCTTGAGTGGACTTTTCCTTGCTATTTTGAGTTCTGTGCAACCAGTCGCCCTTCTGGTATTGTATTACAATGACTTGATTATTTCTGGTTGCTTGGCACCTAGCAAAAGTATTGTCCAGGACAGCCCTTGTGAATTCCTCTGAGACAAAAAGATAAATTATTTGTAATATGCAAAGTTGCTGTTTTGTAAATTTATTAAGCCAGTAATAAGACAAAAAAAATGAGATGTGAATTTGCCACCTTCCTGATTTTTTTCTTACCTTTTTTATCTTTACAAGTATTTTGTGACAGTCTACCCCTCGTTTTTGTTGGCAACCATGCAAAAAGGAATATTCAAATAGATATATCTTTAAGGGGGGAAAAAAAAAAAAATCTTTATTTCCATTGGGTTCTGTGTAAGGTGCTTTTCCAGTTCTTCATGGAAGATCTGTGTAGTTGAATGAAAACTTTCTTTTACAGAAAAATAAAAGAAATAGAGTAGACAATACTTATCTCTAAAAGATAAGAGAAATCTTGTGTTACTTGTAATTATTGTTATTTACCCTCAAATGAAGAAATAAAAGCAACATGACAGGTTGAGGTCTTTCACGACAGGTGAGAAATCTGCAGTGTATGTAGATGCATGTGTTAATACTTTGAGCACTAGTACTCTTCTTTCTTAAAATTCACAGGAGATACTGACACTGCCAAGACCTCTGATGATATCAGTTTAAGTCTTGGCCAGAGTTCTAGCCTATGTAAAGAAGGAAGTGAAGAACAAGGTAAAATTTCTTTTTCCTGCATATTAAACATGATATTTTGTTACCAAAGACCCTTTGCTTAACATGATAAATAAATTAATGCAATTTGTTGATAGACTCTAAGAAAGGGTATCTTGAAGCTCTCTGTTTCCTTTCTTAATTACTCTCAGTTCCTGGGATGCATAGCTTGAATACTTTTAACTTTGTTCTTTGGCTGCATGTTTCGTGTTCTGGCATCTTCCAGCAGGTAATAAATATTTACTGTGTTCTCTGTCTCCTTGCTGCTGAAAGATAGCTAGCTTACATGTCTCTAGATGACCCCTCTCATACTGAAAGTGGCCTGGGATTCATGGACTTGATTGTAGACTGATTTGCTTTGCTTTCCCGTACAGCCAAATTTTTTTTTAAATCAGGCATGCTTTTCTGTAAAGTGAATAATCCTGCACAAAGTTCTGTGTTTCTGGAGCTATAGACTGCTTCTAATATACAAGCTATCAGAGTTTTGTAATTGTTTTTTCCTAGTATGTAAGGAAACTGCTAGCATTTCTTCAGTTGTCCAATTTTGTTTCAGGTCTCATTTTTTGTTTGGCTTTATTACCAGGAAAAAAATCTGCTCAGACTAAAACAGAGCATAAGATTGTAGGGAAATATTTTGTTTGCTGATTTTTGAAGTACCTGGTGATTAGCAGGAAGCTAACTCTGGGAATCATAGAATCATTTGGTTGGAAAAGACCTTTAAGATCATCGAGTCCAACCATACCTGTCCACTAGTAAACCATGTCCCTAAGCGCCTCGTCTGCCCGTCTTTTAAATACCTCCAGGGATGGTGATTCAACCACTTCCCTGGGCAGCCTGTTCCAATACTTGACAACCCTCTCTGTGAAGAAGTTTTTCCTAATATCTAATCTAAACCTCCCCTGGCGCAACTTGAGGCCGTTTCCTCTTGTCCTATCGCTTGCTACTTGGGAGAAGAGACCAACACCCATCTTGCTACAACCTCCTTTCAGGTAGTTGTAGGGAGCGATAAGGTTTCCCCTCAGCCTCCTCTTCTCCAGGCTAAACAACCCCAGATCCCTCAGCCACTCCTCATAAGACTCCTTCTCCAGACCCTTCACCAGCTTCGTTGCCCTTCTCTGGACATGCTCCAGCACCTCAATGTCCTTGTAGTGAGGGGGCCCAAAACTAAACACAGTACTCGAGGTGCGGCCTCACCAGTGCTGAGTACAGGGGANAAGCCTGTAGCGTTGCATGGGGTTGTTGTGGCCCAAGTGCAGGACCTGGCACTTGGCCTTGTTGAACCTCATACAATTGGTCACAGCCCATTGGTCCAGCCTGTCCAGCCCAGGTCCCTCTGTAGAGCCTTCCTACCCTCAAGCAGATCAACACTTCCTCCCAGCTTAGTGTCATCTGCAAACTTGCTGAGGGTACACTCGATCCCCTTGTCCAGCTCATTGATAAAGGTGTTAAACAGAACCAGCCCCAACACTGAGTCCTGGGGAACACCACTCATGACCGGCCTCCAACTGGATTTAACTCCATTCAACACCACCCTTTGGGCCTGGCCACCCAGCCAGTTTTTAACCCAGCACAGAGTATGCCTGTCCAGGCCATGGGCAGCCAGTTTCTCCAGGAGAATGCTGTGGGAGACAGTGTCAAAGGCTTTACTAAAGTCCAGGTAGACAACATCCACAGCCTTTCCCTCATCCAATAAGCAGGTCACCTTGTCATGCTATAGTTCATTTTGCCCAATCTAATCAGACTGATGGGTTCCTTTCAGTTAACTGTGTGATTCAGTGCAGAAAGTATGTTTAAAATAGAGGATTACCAGTGGCCATGCTGTTGTAATAGGCAGCAGCGTTCTACTACTTTCAGCTGAGTAACGGAACTGTTTGTGAAGTCTCTTCACAGGCAGGGTACCCTTTTATATTTAAGAAACTTTGGGATGCATAAGAACATTGTCTGAGACACGTGAGCAATAGAGGAGGTTGGGGACTTGTCAGAATTGTGTTGTCTTTTATTAGCTGCTAAGATTAAGCAGGTGCTGATGGTTTCTTTTTTATTTAAAAAAAAAAAATCTGTCGGGTTTGCCCAGATGCTAGGAAATGTTTTAAATGGTAATGTGGTGGATAGTACTCACAAATGGATTTGTCAGTTTATTTACTTTATCTAATATAAACAAGCAGTTATAAAGCAGATTGTATAATTACGTGAACATTCTACATGAATATTTTTAAATATGTACTTAAACAGATTTGGCAACTGATCGGAAGCTTTTTCGTCTGGTGTCGAATGACTCATTTGTCTCCATCCAACCTTCGTTATCCTCCGGACAGGATTTGCTAAGAGACAACAGTGACAAAGTGTGCCTCTCGAACAACCAGCTTGTGGACCAGTCTAAAACCAGTGCATGTGACACAGAAGTAGCTTCGCTTGTAACTCTGCATTCTCACTCCTATAGGAAGGATCATAGACCACGAGGTGTACCAAGGACTTCTAGCTCTGCTGTCGCTTTTCCAGATGCTTCACTAAATGACTTCCCTCTCTATCAACAAAGACGAGGACTAGATCCTGTCAGTGAATTAGAAGCTTCAAAGCCCCCTTCTGGATCCAGAGAGTCCTTGGCTGAGAACTCTTGCATTTCAGGAGTTTTTCAATTAGATGACATTCTGAAAAGTAGCAGCCCTCAACCATTGGCTAAGAGTGGGAAGAGCAAATCCTTGAAAGCAGACAAAAGTGTGGACAGTCTGAGAAGCCTGAGTACTAGAAGCAGTGGTTCAACAGAAAGCTACTGCAGTGGGACTGATCGTGACACTAACAGTACCATCAGTAGCTATAAAAGTGAACATACTAGCTCAACGCACATAGAAAGTGTGTTGTCAGAGCATGAGGAGGAGTCTCCTAGAGAAGAGAAAAAGGATGGTAAGAAAAAGGACTGTGGTGTTGACTCAGAGGATGACAGTAGTTCTACTACTGACAAAAGGACTAGTAGCGAAAGGACTGCTGTGGAAGTGAGCACTAACATTGGTGTTCAAGAGGTAAAGGGTTCTAATGCATCTGATGAGATGCATAGTCAGAAAGGTCTCGGTGCATCTGCTTCAGAAGAGGCCAATAAGAACCCACATGCCAATGAATTGACTACACAAGCTGACAGGCCACCTGGGAAGGCTGCTGAACAGAGAGATGAGCAGAGTGAGAAACTAGCTGTGTTAGTAGATTCAAGAGCTTCTAAAGAAACGAGTGGAAAACAAAAAGAAGGAGATGTTCGACCAAAATCTTCTAGTTTAATACATCGAACAGCTTCTACCCACAAGTCCAGCAGGAGAAGGACAGGAAAAAAGCGGGCTAGTAGTTTTGATTCAAGTCGGCACAGGGAATATGTTTCCTTCCGAGGTGTATCTGGTACTAAACCTCACAGTGCTGTGTTTTGTCACGATGAGGACTCCAGTGATCAAAGTGACTTGAGCAGGACATCAAGTATGCAGTCAGCTCACCAGTTCAGCAGTGATAGCTCTTCCAGCACCACCTCCCATTCGTGCCAGTCTCCTGAGGGAAAGTATAGCGCTCTAAAGACCAAATATGTTTCTAAAGAACGTGGGGGCACGGACCCTGAAAATGCTCACAAAACCCATGTAAACTCTGAAGGAATTAGCAAAAAACGATCTACACGTCGGACTTCTAGCACAAACAGTGCCAAGAATCGTGCCAGAGTATTAAGCCTGGACAGTGGTACTGTAGCTTGTTTAAATGACCCAAATAGTTTAATGGCACCAGGTAACATAAAACAGTTAACCACTTCAAAATCTGATTTGGAAGCCAAAGAAGGAGAGGTGCTAGATGAGCTATCTCTGTTGGGAAGGGCTTCACACTTAGAGTCGGTCACTCGTTCTAGGAATAGCTTACCAAGCCAGGCTACGTTTCCTGAAGGGGAAGAGCAAGAATCAGCAAGTGGAGGTAAGTAAATGACCTACTAGAAGTACCTTGCCGTGTTTTGTTAATGAGTCTGGTTTCTATGACTGAAGTTACAACTATACTTAAGCGTCTTCCTGTTTCTTTGTTCTTGCCTAGTAAAACTGACAATGCATTTCTTTCATAATCTCTTGGGAGATCTACAGAAATGGGAGCTGAATTCAAACAAATGTTATGAAATCTATAGGTAGAGGTGTTACAGGTTTGTAACTGGCAGTCTTTGTTAACCAGAGCTGTATCTTTAAAATTATTATTTGTGATCAAATCAGACCTGCTCCATTGTATTACTCAGATTTCAAATTATGTGTACTGTTTTAAAAGTTAACAATGAAAGAGAGACTATTTTTGTTTGAAAGATTGTGCAGTTTAGAAAATTTGGAACGTGGAGGTGATTGTTTGAAGTTACTGCTGCCTCTTAGATGAACTCTGGCATGGCTTGAGGTGGCATAAAAAACAAAACAAAACAAACTGAAAAACCAACAACAAAAAAAAAAACCCACACCAAAACAAACCCAAACCCCTTACCATGCTGCCTTGAATTGTGTATTCTTACAATGGCCTAGTTACTAAGCTGAATTCTCCTAGGGATTTGATTTTGCTTAGCCTTGCCATTGTTGGCTAGACAGTGTCGTTTACTTTGGTGGGTTCTTTTGGGGTGTTGTTTTTTTTTGTCCTCTTTATGAGATCACAATAACCTTCCTGTGCTATAGAGAAGAATGTAGTTTCCTCTTAGTTTCTATAACTATTGATTCGCATGGTGTAATATGAGTACTAAGCTTACCTGTAGTAGGTGGTATTAATATAGATTAATAGGGGCATTTAAAAAAAATTTTTGGAGCTCTGTTTTTTGTTTATCACTTGTTATGATGTTTCGGTCTCTTTTCTTGGTTAGCCATATTGATTGCCTTAACTGGAAGGCTTTTTGTGTCATGGATGATAAGTGGCTTTAAAATATGTTTTCAGAGCAGTATGGGATTGCTAATTACCTCACTCTACTTTTGGGATTGTTTGAGGGGAGTACCTACCTGATAATCTGGATCTTGTTAGCTAAGCATGCAAATGCTTCATGAAATTGTATTTTAGATCAAGACAGATATTTTTAAGGAATTGTAGCAAATTTATGGTCCTTGTTATTTAGACTGCCTAAGCGAAGTATAATGACTCCTCCATCTTAAAAGGANACTCTAAAAATCAGGACAGTTAATTTCTGAGGGGAAAAAAGTGTGCTACACTGAAGTTTAGCTGTGTATTGATTACTGATCAAAATTGACTGATTTACAATTAGCTCAGGCCTATTTAGATGCCTTCACATTAAAAAACCCCAAACCTGCATAGATTGGTACTTTCTGTCTTTCTGTTATTCCTAGTAACAGAGTTCTGCAGTAGCTTTAGTGAAAGAGTCCAGGTTGCTCTTCTAGTCCTAACTCTGCAAGCTAATCACTTAACACACATTCTTATTATGCCTGTTAAAGTGGCAGCTCTTCTTCATGTCTACTGAGAGTAATTTGACTAATAAAAGGTCTGCTTTATGTATTTACCGTTTTGACTTTATGCTTTCCTTAGCACAAGATCTAATTTCATTTTGGTTTGTGTTATTACAGCTTAAAACTGTTATGGTTCTCCCCTTACATGCAGAGGAGGATTAATGTACCTTACCTTACAGAATGTCATACTTTATGTGCACTCACCAGTCATCAGTAGTCTGAAAGAATCAGTGCATGACTGATCACTGTATATTGCCAAATACTTTGATTTCTCTTTTAAAGAGTTAAATGGTGGGGAAGACCAACCTCATTTAAAAGCAATCTTAAAGTTACAAATCTGTAGCAGCTTAGGCAGGGAAGTCTTGCTGTCATTCTCATTGGACTATTCTCTTCAGTTTCCTCTTTAAACTTTTAGATAATGGTCATTTTGAAGTTGTTAGTATTTTTAATAAATGGCAAGCACCCAAGTATTACTTGCCGATGGGTTTCAGGCTGACTTTCAGAAGCAATCTGGATTCGGGTTCTCCAGATTTGATGCCATCATATGATTAATAACACTTGCTGTATCTTATGTTTCGTATTACCAATAGAATAGGAAATATTTCCTTTATGATTGTAAGAAATTAATGTCATTCTGCTTTTTTTGAAAGAACAAAAATATCACTTACTTTTCTTTAGCTTTATTTAAATATTTATGCAGTCATGTCTAGCATCAAGCCAATAATTATTTTGAATTTATCTGTTCATGATCAATCTGAATAATTCCTTTGTGTTGTCCTTCATTTGTACTGGTTTTTCTTTTTTGTTTTTTTTGTTGATGTTCCCCCCCCCCCAATTTATAGATTATAATATAAGTTTTGTAACAGCTGTATATTTAATTGTGGCTTTCTTCTTTGGGNAAATGGCAAGCACCCAAGTATTGCTTGCCGATGGGTTTCAGGCTGACTTTCAGAAGCAATCTGGATTCGGGTTCTCCAGATTTGATGCCATCATATGATTAATAACACTTGCTGTATCTTATGTTTCGTATTACCAATAGAATAGGAAATATTTCCTTTATGATTGTAAGAAATTAATGTCATTCTGCTTTTTTTGAAAGAACAAAAATATCACTTACTTTTCTTTAGCTTTATTTAAATATTTATGCAGTCATGTCTAGCATCAAGCCAATAATTATTTTGAATTTATCTGTTCATGATCAATCTGAATAATTCCTTTGTGTTGTCCTTCATTTGTACTGGTTTTTCTTTTTTGTTTTTTTTGTTGATGTTCCCCCCCCCCCAATTTATAGATTATAATATAAGTTTTGTAACAGCTGTATATTTAATTGTGGCTTTCTTCTTTGGGCCTACCTGTGACTGATAGTAATCAGAGAAAATGTTTTAACTTTTTTTTAGAGTCTTAAGTGGTGCAAATCTGACATCTAAAAAATGGACATTTAAGAAA
>VYZW01057219.1:5527-17996 GCA_013401315.1 Balaeniceps rex | reverse complement strand
ATCTTTCCACTTGTCACTAATTCTGCATTTGGCAGGGAAAAAAAGAAAGGTTTGCTGTTAGAGTGTTGCCAAGCAACCAAAATATGAATTACTCCAATTTCTGGATTTTTCTTGTGTGATGTATATCAGAGGGTTTCTCCTACCTTGGTGAGAGACAGTCTAGAGGAAGTTACACTCCATAGCTTTACCATTTCTAAGATTAGTAAGCAGCTTAATTTCTCCCTGTGGGGTTCCATTTCAAAGCCAAAGATGCTTTTTTTTTTGGTTCCCTGTAGATAATTATCAAAAATCATGTCACAGATGATCATGTCTTCACAAGACATGAGATTGGGCATGTTTTCTCCTTTTTGTTTTGTGAAGTTAAATTTCTCTTTCTGAAATGGAAGTCTTGTTTCTGTCTCATTTTCACTTGTACCTCATTGTTTATACCACTACTTGAATAAAAAGAATGGATGGAAAGTCCTGGAGTGGACAAAGATAACTTGCTGCATCTTAAAAATCCTGCATGCTTTTACTCATGTTTACTGTTACTTGGTATACTCCCTCTTAAGTATCTTCTTCCAATACAACTACCTGATGGTAGTACCAAGTTACTACTGGTATTTAAAAATATATTCATTAAATGAACATGTGTGGAAAAGATGAAGGGAAGATAGACTTAAGTGTGTCGAAGTTATAGTAAGATTTATGCTTGGGGATAGATGAAGAGAGAATAAATGCTTTTAATAACTTAGCCATTTTTTTTGTCCTATTTTGTTGTACATTCCTGTAATTTTTTACTTCCATGGAGCTTTTTTTCTTTTGCAGTGGCAGCCACAGATTTCCTGTGGAACTATGTGGATTTCAGGNTCCTAATCTGTGTTTTATGTCTAGGGAGCCAGGGAGAACCCCAGCAGCAATACGGAAAGCGCTTTTCTTTCTGCAGCCCTGCAAGGCCAAGGTGTATAACAGCAATTAGACAGTATCAATGCATGGCATAGGAGGTGGTTTCCTGTTGACATTGGGTTTGTATGCATGTCTGCAACAGTGTAATAAAATATTTGCTTATGTCTGTAGAATAATATTTTGGAGGACTTGCTTTAAAAAATGTCTGCCTGTTTGATCAGACCTTGGTGTTCCCAGATATGAATGCATATTCTAACCAGATCATTGTTCCTTGTCTGGGTGAGATCAAAAATGCACCAACCTTCCTGATTCACCAATTTCCAATGAGAAGAGACTGGATGTATGGGTCAGAGAAGAGCTACTCGCTGCTCTGAAAAGGTGCTTGTTCTGAATGATTAGATGAACAGTATTCAGATTGTTTGGGGTAAATTTGAACAGGTAATGGGGGTTGGGTTGTTTAACGTAAATTCCAGCAGATAAGTGACTGTATAGGCTAAGAGCACTTCAGACATGAACACTTCATAGGGCAAAGCTACCAGTAGTTTGAGGAGATGGGTGTTTCCAGCTCTTTTCTTCAAAGTTGAAAACAGGCTTTTCCTTTATAAATGCTCCTTTACTTTTGGTAAATACAAGATTAGTTTAGGTGCAATATCCCACTAACTTTTTGTTTTGTTTTAATTTTCTAAAGGAGTTGATGACCAAGCTGATAACAGAGACACCTGACCAGCCAATCCCATTTCTAATTGATCATCTTCAGTCCAAACAGGGGAACTGCAGTCAGCTTCAGAGAACGTTGTCTGGCTCTGCTGCCCTTTGGGCAGAGAGTGAAACATCAGGTATGTTCTGTATGCTGCAAAGGGCTAGTCTCCAGTATAATCCTACACTTTCGTCCATGATTTCTTGGATGCACGTGTATCTACTGAACAGGTACTACTCTGTGTTTTTGAGCATGCACAATAAATCCTGTTTGTCCAGTAGATACTGAATTTAATATCAGCTCAGCCTATGTACATATCACGTGAGTATGGGTCAGAGTTACAGGGTGGAAACAATCCCAGTCTCAATGCGAAAGAACGTGCCTAGAAAGGTCCCTTTATTCCCCTGCTGTCCTCTTTGCTTTCCCTTTCTCTTTGCTTTGTTTTCGTTTTCACCACCTCCCGTGGTGTATTTGTGCATGACACTAGCCTCTATTGAGGTATTTTCTTCAATAATACACATTTTTAACAACCCATCATTCCAACACTTAATGAGAAAATGCTATTACTACTTTATGAACTCCAGTGTGAATAATTTATGATTGTACATCTTCAGAAGCATAAAAAAATTTTCTGAAATAATATCTACTCTGATTCTAAAGTAGAAATTTTAGCTTTGATATTCTGGTACAAGCTACTATTAGAATGTTGGTTTTGTTTTTAAAAATTGGCTGATGATCTGTTTCAGACTATAATAGATCTCAAATTGTTGCTGATAGTCAAAACGTTAGTTGCCTGACAAATCAACTTTTTATTTATATCAAATGTAAAGTTTTAAGCATAGGCAGTCAAAGTGCCAAACCAAGGAGGTTAAGGACTTTTTCATAACGGAAAAAAAGATGTTATGTTTTTAATGAAAAAAAAAAAAAAAAGAATTTCTAAATTTTGACCTTTACGAAATGGAAGAAATGTATGAAATTTAGCATAAATCAGAAATAGGCGAACAAAAAGAGCTGACCGGTTTGGAATGATAGGTCTTGTTTTTTCTGGTTTAATTGTTTATTAAGTCTTTGAAAAATGACCCTACAAATGTTATAATTGCCTGATTCTTTTAACAGAAAATAAAGGAACAAGGAGAGATTTTAGAAGTTATGATAAACCTTGGCAGGTAAATGCAAAAAAGCCTAAAAAGTCAAAGAGTGACCTTGCCGTCTCCAACATTTCTCCACCGTCACCGGAATCCAAGTCATGTAAGAAAGCTTCACTACATCATTAATTTGTGCATACTTCCAAACCCACAGTATGTTTTTCTGTTGAATTACGATTCAAATGGAAAGCAAACTATGAGCAGTTGATGGCTAGATATATATGTTAGAAGAGTTTGGTTCTTGCTTTACTTTCACTTGAATTATGAATATTTAATAATACCCTAGGTTGTCATCTATAGATAGAATAGAATTCTAGATAGATAGATAAAAAACCAGAAGAATACCTGGGTGTCATGCACAATTTTATCTTCAGATGTTGATTATGATTTGATGTTTTAGTTTGCATTGCCATTTTACATGTGTAAAATCTGTTCTGTTGATATTGGTCCTAATAACACAGTGGGTCAGGCAATGCAAAACTATGAATATACTGTTCAAGATATGAGGGCAGTGTCAGCAGAACAGGTGTACTGCTCTGAGAGTTGCTGAGGGAATCTGAAAAGAAAAGGCAGAATAGAAATAGAGTGACTGAAAAGAATATTGTCAATGACCTGTAAAATAGAAGTAGTAAAAACAGAGGCAGCAAGCCTTAATGAAATATAGTGCTTCCTATGTACTGGCTGTTGAAGAAATTTAATTTTTAAGCTTGATTTTTAATGGATTTTTTACACTAATAAATATATCTACAATATACATACATGCCTGTGTATAGGTACACACACACACACACAAGTGTGTATACAAGATTTGTTCTCCAAAATAAATTGCAAAATTATATTTTCTTCCGTTGACTCTTGTAGCTTTTTGAAATTTTTGTAATAGCCAAATCTTTTTAGTAACTCAGAGTGTGATTAGGTGGACCAGATGAGAACAGAGATATATAGTGTGCTGAAATAGAAGGCTTGCTGTCTCTCCTCTAAAAGCAAGATGGGGAAGTCTAGACTTCAGTGGAGTCAAAGAAAAATCTCCCAGTGGCCTCAGTAGGTCAAAATACAGCACAGCAATGGGTAAGTAAATCATGATAGGTTTATGCAATAGAGACACTGTGCTTTTGGGTAATTAACAGTCTTGTATTTTTATGAAACCTTTCTGATTGAGAATAAATAACCGTAACAAGTAAAAAAAGAGCTGTAGAGGTAGCTGTGTCCCATAGCACAGCTTTTCTCAGGACTATATTGTTTTAGCAAGATTTGTGGATTTTTTTTTTCTGGAAATGGAGCATGTGTCTCTGTTTCTTCTTCATGAAGCACATTCCCTGCTTCAAAAAGACTCAAATTTGATCATCAGTTCCACCGTACCTCTCTATGGGCATGTGAATTTTTAAGTCAGTCTAAAAGTAGCATGTGGATTTTAATTCACTTTCAAGAGTAAATAGGGATATTCAGAGCAGTGGTGATAGTCACTCATAATCTGAGTCTAATCTAACAGTCTTTGCTGGCTAACAGCAATTTATGGAGATACACTGTTAGAAACAGTGGCCAAGGGTGTTGTGAGCTGTTCCTGTCATCATACTGTGTTCTTCTCCTCTCTCACAGTGCTTGCACTTTAGACTCTGTGAAACACATAACTAACTTCCATGCCATCTCCTAAAGATCTCAAGTTCTCAGTCTTTATCCCAGGTAGGGGTGTGACATCATGTTACTCCCTTCATTTGTGTGCCTACTACAAGTTTTATGCTTGTTGGTCCTTAGGTTGTCCCAGGAGAGGGACAAAGAGGAGGCTGGGCACTCTACCAGGTCACATGTCAAGCAAGGAAATAATTTATACATCCATAATAAGACTGGATTCAAGGATCTGGCGTTGTGGACTGAAGGGCGTCTAATAATGCTCTTAAATTGGTAAGGCTTGCTCTCAAGCTACCCAAGTTCCTAAGTCTAGCAGCAGAGTTTGCTGGAGTGCAGCTTTATCCACAACAGAGGAAGATAGAATTAGGGTGTGCTTAAGGCAATTGGACATACATAAATACATGGCACTATATGGGATTCATTCTGAGCATGCTGAGAGAGGAGACTAATGTCATTGCAAGGCCATTCTATCATCACTGAAAGGTCATGATGATTGTGAGAGGTTCATGATGACTAGAAAAACGCAAACATCACATCGATTTTGAGGAAGGACAAGAAGGAGACTTTGGGGATTACAAGCTGATCAGCCTAACCTCACTCTCTGGGAAAGTTATTGACCAAATTTTCCTGGAAGGTGTTCCCAGCCGCAAGAAGGAGGAAGATGTGATTAGGGACAGCAAGCATGGATTTATGAGATCATACATACCTGATCAGATCAACCTGATTGCCCCCTTAGATGAAATAACTGGCCCTGTAATCAAAGAAAGAGCAGTGGATATTTAATACCTTGACTTTAGCAAAACCTTTGTCAGTCTCCCATGGTATCCTTATAACTCAGTTGGTGAGATATGGACTGGATAAGTGGACAACAAGATGTGTGGAAAGTTGGCTCAACTGTTGGGTTCAAGGGGTTGTGACTGGCAATGCAAAGTCCAGTTGGAAAGCCTATCGCTAGTGGCATGCTTAAGGGACTAGTACTGAGACCAATACCATTTAAGTCTTTCTTGATCTCCTGGATGATGAGGTAGAATGTTCTCTTAGCAGGTTTGCAGGTGAGACAAAATTGTGGGAAGTTGTTGGTGTTCTGGGTAGCAGGACTGCTATTCAGAGGGACCTCAACAGGATTGAGGAATGGGCTGAGAGGAACCTCATGAAGTTCAACACAGGCAAATGCGAAATCCTGCATCTTGGATGGAATAACCCTGAGCAATAGCATAAACTGGGGTCTGAATGGCTAGAAAGTAGCTTTGTAGAAAAAGACCTGGGGTGCTGACGGACAAGAACTTGAATGTGAACCAGCTGTGGCTGTGTGCTCTTGCAGCGCTGAAGGTGAGGTGAATACTAAGCTGCATTAGCAAGAGTATAGCCAGCAGTGTTTATTTTGCACTATTGAGATGGCATCTGGAGTACGTCATGATAGACAATGGTGTACTGGAGCAAGTCCAGTGGAGGTCCACCAAAATGATGAGAGGGCAAGAGCACGTGATGGACAAGGAAAAGCTGAAGGAAATCAGTTTGTTCATCCTAAAGAAATGAAAGCTAAGGGCAGATTTCATTGTTAGCATCAAGTATTACACTGGAGGCTGGTAGAATCATAGAATCATTTGGTTGGAAAAGACCTTTAAGATCATCAAGTCCAACCATACCTGTCCACTACTATACCATGTCCCTAAGCGCCTCGTCTACCTTTCTTTTAAATACCTCCAGGGACGGTGACTCGACCACTTCCCTGGGCAGCCTGTTCCAATACTTGACAACCCTTTCCGTGAAGAAGTTTTTCCTAATATCCAATCTAAAACTCCCCTGGTGCAACTTGAGGCCATTTCCTCTTTTCCTATCACTTGCTACTAGGGAGAAGAGACCAACACCCACCTCACTACAACCTCCTTTCAGGTAGCTGTAGAGAGCGATAAGGTCTCCCCTCAGCTTCCTCCTCTCCAGGCTAAACAACCCCAGTTCCTTCAGCCACTCCTCATAAGACTTGCTCTCCAGACCCTTCACTAGCTTCGTTGCCCTTCTCTGGACATGCTTCAGCAACTCAATATCCTTGTACTGAGGGGCCCAAAACTGAACACAGTACTCGAGGTGTGGCCTCACCAGTGCCGAGTACAGGGGAAGGATGACTTCCCTAGTCCTGCTGGTCACGCTATTTCTGATACAAGCCAGGATGCCGTTGGCCTTCCTGGCCGCCTGGGCACACTGCTGGCTCATACTCAGTCGGCTGTCGACGAGCACCCCCAGATCTCTCTCTGCCAAGCAGCTTTCCAGCCACTCATCCCCAAGCCTGTAGCGTTGCATGAGGTTGTTGTGGCCCAAGCGCAGGACCCGGCACTTGGCCTTGTTGAATCTCATACAATTGGTCACAGCCCATTGATCCAGCCTATATTAGAGAAGACATAGCCTGATTCTTCTTGAAGGTGTGTAGTGAAGGACAAGAGACAACAAAAATTATTCTGCAAGTGTGGTCAAACACTGGAACAGGTTGTCCAGAGAGGCTGTGGAATCTCCATCCTGGGAGATACTCAAAACTCAACTGGATAGTCTGAACAACCTGCCCTCAATTTACGAGTTTTGAGCAGCAGGTTGGACTAGAAGACTTTCAGAGGTCCTTTCCAGCCTAATTATCCTCTGATTCCATGCTTTTCTGTTTACGTCCTTTCCTATTTTTTTGTCCATACCACTCTTTTAAACCTTGATTCCTATTATTTTCGTGACTTTCTCACCCCTGCAAATATTTGTCTCTGCAACTTTTTGAAAATACTTTTTATATTTGAACTGCATTTTTTTTAATTTCTATAACAGAGGCTGATTTCAGCCATGTGCCTTTTTGCCATATCTTGCTTCGCTTATTTTCTGCCAACAACCAAATTGATACTGACTTTTTTTTGACTTTTTTTTTGCTGGGTTTATGCCAAAATCAGTAGGTAGCCTATGCCCCTTCAACCACTCAGATCAGCAGAAAGCAAGCATGTTCAGAAGCCATTTATTACTCTGCCCAGACATGCACAGCATATTCCGTTTGTTATGTGCCTTCAGCTTGTACCTTAAAACATTTTTGGGTGTCATTGTACATCTTTTTCCAAAGCCTCCCCAAAGAGGTAGTAAGGACTCATCTGAGAAACAGAATGTTTTGGGCCTGCTGAGACCTAAAGATTTACTCTCAGATTTGTGTTTAAAACAAACCAACCAACCCCCACACCCAACAACCTAAAAAGCCCCCCAAAACTGCCAAAACAAACACAAAATTTAATGGAGTCTGTCAGCTGTATTATGTTCTGTTGCAGAGCTTTTGTGTTATGACTATCTTGTTCAAATGATTGTGAACTTGTAAGTTTATTCAGCACTGAGAACTGTCATTTCATAGGAATCTTTGAAACATCAGGAGAATTGAGTTATTTAATCAGGAAATATTTCTTTCCTGTAGCAGACCTGATGTTGACTGCAGTGTGCATGTTATTCCTGCACAGATATCTCTTCCTTATGCGTTCAACTTTTTTACTTGAAGGATTCCTCCAGTGCCTCCTCCTGCCTGTTACGATCTCAGTCGCACCTGAAACAAACACACAAACAAGAAACTCTGGTATCTAAGGGATCTGACCACTTGTTTAGTGTGTGCAAAAATGTAATTAAGCAGAAACTGCTGCTGTTGTCTCGCAAGAAAGAGGCTTGCAGCTAGGACTCCTAGTGTGTGTGTGTGTGTGTGTTTGTGTGTATATAAAGATATTTAATGAAATGTTTAGATAATTACATTCTGTATTTGAAGAAGAACAGATTTGGAAGTTTCTAAACAGTTTGTGAAACAGACTTCTTGTTTCCCAGCTAACTACTTTTAGGAAAAGTAGGTTGATCTCTTCACCACCTCCGTGTTAAATCAGATCACAGATCATCCTTTCACTCTGCTTCAGTTCACTGTTCTCACCATATCCCATTTACAGTTACAATGTTGTGTCCTTCTAATTGCCCTTGGTCAGTGTAGGACTGTAGGCCATCATTCTCTTAGCCTTTTAGTATTTAGGTACTCTGTAAACCAGTTTGGCTGTATTGTCAAAGAACTCTAACCTGAATGCTATTGCACGATTTAAATACATGAGTAATTTTATGCTCAATAATAACACATATTTTTGTTCGAGATGTAAGATGGTCATACAATGTATTAATGAAATGTAGGATTTAATGAGCAACTGGTCTGACTCTGTATGCAAATCATGTCTTGAAAACACACATATATGTAGATAAAAACAGTACTGATGTTATACCATCATGCAGTAGAAAATAAAGGTCTGCTGATTTGTGACAGAATTCATAACACATTTGCGAATGAATCTGATGTACATTTGTTGGGGGGGTGCACCACCAGAAAATCAGAAATACTGGAAAGTATGTCTTTGCAGTCTTCTAAGATGAGATGGGGAAATCTCAGCTCCATAAAGGGAAAACCTAAATATTTCTATACAAATGCTATGATGTAGGTGAAATAAATCTTCTGAATTGTAGGCAAATGATTTCAAGAGAAAGTGTTACATAAATCTCTCAAATAACAGAGATGAGGTTGAGGCAGAAAATGTGATGAGGGTTTTAAAATTAATGATGTGATGATTTTGAGGAATGAGTGAGTATAATAAAGAAAGAGGAAGGCCACGATATTATGAAAGGATCTTACTAAGTGTGTAGTGACATACGCATGGAAATATTATATAGTGGGCTTCATATATACAGAATGTCATGGTTTAACCCCAGCTGGCAAGTAAGCCCCACACAGCTGCTCACTCACTCCCCGCCTGTGGGATGGGGGAGAGAATAGGAAGGGTTAAAGTGAGAAAAATCGTGGGTTGAGATAAAGGCAGTTTAATAGGTAAAGCAAAAGCCGTGTACACAAGCAAAGCAAAACAAGGAATTCATTCACTACTTCCCAGCGGCAGGCAGGTATTCAGCCATCTCCAGGAAAGTAGGGCTCCATCATGCATAATGGTTACTTGGGAAGACAAACGCCATCACTCTGATTGTCCCCCCGCTTCCTTCTTCTTCCCCCAGCTTTATATGCTGAGCATGATGTCATATGGTATGGAATATCCCTTTGGTCAGTTGGGGTCGGCTGTCCAGCTGTGTCCCCTCCCAACTTCTTGTGCACCCCCAGCCTACTCGCCGGTGGGATGGTGTGAGAAGCTGAAAAGGCCTTGACTCTGTGTAAGCACTGCTCAGCAATAACGAAAACATCTCTGTATTCTCAACACTGTTTTCAGCACAAATGCAAAACATAGTCCCATGCTAGCTACTATGAAGAAAATTAACTCTACCCCAGCCAAAACCAGCACACAGAAGATGATCATGTATTTCAAAAGATCTCAAGGAAGGGTCATATGGTCTTTATCCAGTTCTGCATGCTTCACACAAAGCCATCCATTTGAAAATGACCAGTGCTTGTTGATCCTATAGTTAGGAAGATACAACTTTATATTTTGAAAACATTTGTAAGCAAGCAGAAAATGAACCTTGAAAGGAGACACACATGCCACATGATTTAATGAAGTAGATTTTAGTTTTAGTATCCATTCATTAGTTGGAAGAGTAGGTAAGTAAGAAGAACTATGTCTTCTCTAGAAGTAATAAAAATTTCAGTCAGTTCTAATTCTGCTTAACTTCCCTCTCAGTTTTGGTTCAATAGAATGATCCAAACTCATTGCTGAAGCAAATTCTATTGGAAGTCAGAATGTTCCATGACAGTGTTTTGATATATTTTCACTGGAGTACAAATTGGTTCACTGAAACACAGACTGTAGTACACCAGCATGCAGAGCAAATTTCTACCATGTTTTTGACTGGTTTCCCACCATCCATCTAGTGAGATGCAGTCCAAGCTTCCTGTGTTTGTGGGACATTTCTCTGAAACTAGGGACCAGACTATTATCTCTTGAGCAAGTTTCCCTACTTTCCAAGGATAGAGTCTTGATACTCTCATTTTCCTGATGCAGGTTGGTTCACGTACTCGGCAGTTGCTGATCCTGGAAACTCCACAGCTATTGAGTAGAACTTATGTTTGTTTCAGTCAGCTTCTGTCCCATGACAAATTTTGTTTCAAAATCATACCGTTTCTCAAAAATTCTGTCCTTTGGTATTTTGAAAAATGTGGTTTGTTTCAAGTTGACATGATATCAAATTCCAGCTTGTTTGAAATTTTCTGCAATCTGGAAGCTCTAAGGTTTAGTCATCTTTGAACATGGTTTTACTATATTAAATTATTGCCTGTTTGTATTTTGGTGTTTTTGTGAGATTTCTGTGGTGTGGTGAGTTCAGTATAAACATGAAAAGTCTGTCAAACTGCTGGTAGGCTAGAGTGAGTGATGCTGTAGAATATAGTGTTGGTACACGGAAGGGAGAAGATGAGATGGCTGAAAAAGCAGGCAGTAAAGGAGCATGGGATCTCAGTATAAAACAAAGGTGAGCGGAAATAGAGACCTCATTGTAGAATTTCTTTTCTACTTTACTAAATATTTATATTTACAGTTAGTAAGAGTTTAGAAAAAATACTAGATGGAACATTTTGTTTTCTGTAAATAAGAAAAAGGATGAGAAATACTGACGTTGTGCTATTTAATTTAAGTTAATTATGCTAGAGTCTATGAATAGAGGCAATTTTTGGTCACACAAAAATTTAGGTAACTTTTAATGAACATAATGGTTCCTAAACCAGGGAATTATAAATTAAATGATTGGCATTTAAAAGTATCAATAAAAATTATAAGCTGTCCATCTGAGTAAAGGCTAGTCATACTCTAATACCTTAAGGCCTGTATCTATTCACTAGGAACCATCATAGCTCATTATTTCCATTGTCCTCAGAAGGAAATACATGACTTGTCTTTTTTGAACACAAAGCAGAACCGGACTCTGACACTTCAACTTGCCCCCCTTCCCTTCTCCTTATTGAGGCTTCCTGTGTCTCTTTCCTCCTACTCTTGTCTCTGTAGGTCCTTTTTAATGTCTCCTTTGTCTTCTGTCTTTGAGAATGTCTGTAATTGCAGTCTAATGTATTAACTTCCCTAATATTTACCCAGGTTCCTGAGTGGGTGTTATAGATCAGAATACACTCTGGGTTGTCAGACTCCGTATAGATGTCTGGTTTGAAGATGGCTTGGTTTATGCCTACGGGAGATGGAATTACGTTCTTTGTGACAGAAGGACTTAAACATACCATTGTCCTATTTCTTTACCTGGAAAACATGGCTATTGACTTAACTTCAACTTTCCCTTGTGGAGTTGATCCAAAGTGGAGCGGATTCTGTATTCACACAGAGGGCAGTCAGCAATAAGGCAAATTTCCATAGCAACAGTTATTTAACACATTTTGTAATAGCTACCAGAACTCGAAGTCTGAGCATAATCTCCCCATACCATCATAAAAGCACTCTGAAATTCGAAATGATCATAAGATACCACTTTTTTTGCCCGATCTGTAGGAGTCTGCAAGTTTCCTTCTTGGCATGTAATGAAAATGAAGTTTGTAAGCATAAATTAGTTGACAGCTGTCAAAATAGTAAATAAAAATTTCAAAGCTGGCCAGGATATATTGGACATTATAGGCTTTGTTTTTGAAGTTATTTCTAAGTGAGTAGTTGGCAACCATTGATAAATGCAACTGGTCCTTTCTGTTGGGAATGTGGACAAGGCATCGTCATCTTCACACCAGCACGTGTAGTTCTCAGCACAGTAATGCTGTGTTTGGAGACAGCCCAACAATTGCATTTGGTGGCAAAGGCAGCAGATCGCTTACTTCAGAACACTGGCAAAAAGAACATGTTAAACTGCGGTTCAGAGACAGCATCATTTTTGTTTTCATTTCTAAAAATTGTTCAAAATGTTCACATTGGTCAATGCAGCTCTGTTCATTGTGGGTCCTACGTATCTCAGAAACTCCTTCTCTTCTTCCCTGCCATTGTAGGTGAAGTTAGCTCAGCAGTTGAGAAACTGTTATTTTAAAATTAAATCAAAGGTTTTGGTAATATATAATGAGTAGGAGACTGTAAGCTCAGGACTGCGCTTCCCAAAGATGGAGTTTGTTTAAGTATCGGAATAAAGATTATAGGCTGTACAGCATGAACAATAGGGACATATTTTGTTT